>VZTL01004405.1:0-32307 GCA_013400535.1 Scopus umbretta
GTATTTTTACCAGAAGTTTCAAATTCCTGACTTTTAAAAAATATCTGTTCACACCCCAGATGTCTGCAGATGAGGGATTTCAAGCTAAGCAACTGAGATTGTTTCTAAACATCTTTCTTCCTAGGATGCAGAAACCTTTCAAGTTACATTCTTCAAACCTATTTTTTAAAGTTATGTTTCAATAGCGTTCAAGTCAGTGGAACTTGTGCAAGTGTTGATATGAAAATACTCAATGCTGGGAATTTCACAGCTATCTTCTGGCTGAGTGTCCCGTTTCTTTCTCTTCCTCACCCTGTCTGCCCCCCAGTCCAGGAGGAGCTTGTCCAGATAGTGATTATACTCAGAGGTCAGAATCTTTTAGTATTAAGATTTACCTTTTAATTTTACATATCTTTTTTACACATTTTTAACTTCTGGGTGTTCAAATGTCAAGATTTTAAATAAAGAAAATTGTTTGTTAAAATTGATTCTCTTTCGTTCACAAAGGAGTTAAAGTATGGATAAATCCATCACAGTAATCTTAGTTTATATTTCTGAAATTGGCTTAGGCACCTTTCATATCACAACCTCAAGTACTCTCCCTTTTGGACTGTGGCAGAAAATGCTCAGAAGCAGGAGAGACACCCATGAAGGCTATGAAACTAAAGTTCATTAGAACCTGAAAATGGGGAAATGAATTAAAAGTGGGGTTTTTGTACTTATTTTCTAGTTATGAATGACATCTGTTGGAAGGAAAGTATCGGTTGTGGAAAAAAAAAGAACAACCAGGTTTAGAGACTTTTTCCCAAATGTAATTAAGTAATAATTTCAAACTGAGTTGCTTTCTTCCATAGAGAACTAAAAGCCTGGGATACCTAGAGAAACTCAAGAAAGTGCATGAAAAAAGACAGTGGCCTTCACCTTCTGTTTCACTTGATAGAATATTTGCCTCTGATGTCTACTTTTGTAGTGCCAGTCCCTAGAGATGTGATTGAGGGAAAGCTGAAAGTGATGTGGCTGCCTAAAAATAATTAATAGCCAAAGGCTGACTGCTGAGTTTATTAAAGTGTTAAGATCCAAGCAATACCTGCAGTTATACTCAGCACTTAGGAGAATACTGGCTTCCTATCTCAAAATCCTATCTTAACATGTCGCATTCAGAATCTTGTCTTAAATATAAGGAGTCTTGAACAAGTAGAAATCAACACTTCGTGATTTGAACAGTGGCAGCATAAAGATGGTAAGTCTGAAGAGAGATTTTGTAAAGCTGTGGAGGTTTATAGCCAGAAGCTGTGGGATGAAAACAGAGCAAGAAAAATTAAGCTGCACATCACAGAAGGTCTATTAGAGTGAGGCATGAATTCCTCTGGGAAATGGTGGAAAATCTATTCTCTGGGACACTTGGAGCTGGAGTGAACTAAACTTGAATCCTCTAGGAAATGCCTTTTATTGTAGGGAATGCAGAATTAGCAAGGCTTTGGACTGGATGACTGAATAAGCCTTTGCAATATCTAATTGCAATACTTATATGAAATAACCCATAAGAGAATGAGGAGAGGAAAGAAAGGATGATGGAGAAAGTGCATGGTTGAAAAGTGGAATCTCTCATCTAACATTTCCAGACTTGGTGTCTAAAGATGTGTCAGTGGGGTATTTACCTTTTTTCTAGCTAGACTAAAAAGTTTTCCTTATTGCAAACTGGCAAAGGACAGGTCCCTCCAAATGTATTTGCTTTCTCAACATCTTACAAGGGAATTTAGGAATTTAATGCTGCTCCACTTTGTTTTATTGTATTACATGATCTCCAGGACTGCAACATATCTTGAGGTACTTCTAGCACTTGTTAATAAGAGTTCTTAAAATAGGGTCTAGAGCCAGCACTTTCATCACATTCCTTCAAGTGTCATGCTAAATATTCACTAAATAATTAATTCAGCAGTTGGCATCATGTCATAAGCAGTTATGAATATGCAACAAAATGTTGGCAAAGCAGTAATTTGGATTTAAAAATCTCACTGTAAACATTCTTGAAAAGCCTTTATGCAATAAATAGGAGTATAAAAAAGTGAAAGGATTGTAATTGTGAATGTGTGTCTGTTACACCACTATGACAGGGGCAGGTGTCACTCAAAATATTTTTAATGACCTTAAAATTCATGAAAGGTTATTTGCATATTTTTTAATTACAACCATCTATATATCTATAGGTTCAACTGACCAGCCTTTCTAAAACAGGCATTTGTTAACAGCACTAGCAAAGTTTTCCTGGGAGTGTTCAGTAGAAGGAGATTTACAGAAAATCTACAACCAGGACTCCAAAGAATTTCATCCTCAGGTTGTGCTGGGTCTTATTTCAGGGTCTAAGGCCTAACCTTCTACTCACACACCTTATGAAACCATCAAACTTTGAAATGTATGTGCATCACTTGAGCTCGAGGCTCTGCAACTTCTAGACTGGGAGGTAAGGGAGATAAAAGGCACAGAAAAGCCTTATCAGATAGACAACTGGCTCAAACAGAGGAACTGGCATCTCTACAGTCTAACTTCATAGTCCCCAAACCCATTTGTAAGGGCAGCTTTTTTACAAAAACCTCACGTGATTTTTAATTTTTTTTCCTCCCTCAACATTTCATAAATCTTCTAGGCTTCTAGGCTCAGATTCCTCATCCCACTTATCTTTGGGCATCTAATTTTGTCTCCTCTGTGAGGAGACCCGGCTCCCAGTATTGTCAATTAAAAGAAATTAGCTCCTTCAGAGACTATTCAGCACTTGGGAAATGATTCACCCTCCAGTGAGCCTGGATGAATAGCCATCTTACTTTGGGCATGCCAGAGGCAGAGGGAAAATAACTCAGAGGTCAAATTAATTCTTCTCCCTCCCTCTGCTCTTGCCCTGCGTTTGCTGTGTGAGATTTGGTGTACCCTTGTATCTCCTCACAAATGCATCCTCTTAACTAAGAACAGAAAAGCTGTGAAGACAATTTATAGGATGCTGCATTTCCCCTGGAAATATCCTCATGTCGCTGTGGAGCATCTGAGATGTGAAGCCTGAAGATACAAAGTCCCACAGAAATCTGAGCCATCATTCCTAGTAAATATTGCAATACCTGGTATGGCTTGATTCATTCTTGGTATTTTGATGAGACTCGGGTAACGTGTTGGACGGTGATGTGATACAAGTAGCATCCAGAGATATAGCAGCTGCCTCAAGTGGACAGGAACCACACTGGTGACAAAGCTCCTAAATAGGTTCTCAGAAATCTGCAAGACCTGTTTAACCAGCTATGAAGTGGTACAATCCAGTGCTGAAAAGCTAGCAAAGATTTCTCAGGAGATGTGTGCCATCAAGAGCATTTTGTATTTCCAATCAGCTAAAATCTTGCAGTACTCTTGTCTATTCATCTGACCAAAACAAATTCACAGAAACCCTTTTCCTTGCCTTTTTTCTTCCATGTTAAACTGCCATCATGAGGTGGGAAATTGGTAAGGGAGAGAGTGCCCTAGTGGGATTTCATGACTGTCCAGCCAAGAGGTAGAAGTCAACCCTCCCCCATTTCAGGCTTGTTTCAAGTTGTTTCAAAATGCTTCAAGCAAAGTCAGAGTCCACAGATCACAGAAAATAAAGCAAAACCTCTAAACAACATAAGCTAATGGCTTCTGCCATCACTCTTCTCATCATTTCACAGTCTCCATTGTGATATCTCCTGAGCTACCAGCAAGACGGGTTGTCCTTAATCGTTCCCTGGCTGACTTACCTACGAGAGGCAGTAAGACAGTCTGGGCTGATGCTGATTACAGCCTGCATTGCTGTTTTTATCATGAGTGTTCGGTCCATCTGATAGCAACTTTGCTCCTGACCCTTCAGTGGATGACAGATGGGCTTCAAACATGTCCTGTTTGCACTGGGTTGCCAGTAGCCTTCAAAGACCCTGCTGTGCTGAGTGTTTATGCTTAACAAGAGGTGTTATGGTAATGGCTTTATATATACTCTGCTGAGGTGTCCTGAGCCTCTCTCCACCTCTTCCAGGAGGGCTGGGTTTCAGTTGCCACCAAACAGAGCCCAGGGGAACCTGGGAGCCCAGGAGACAATAGAAGATTGAAGCAGAAGTAATTTCTTAAGAATAACACATCTTAGGCTAATAAATACATTTGAAAGTAGCCTCTGGCTACAAGTAGCAATAATCAAATGAAATGGTCCGCAATAATGAATGGTTTTATTGCAGGGAAGAGATGCAAGTGGATGGCAATGGGGACAGGTGGGAGGGTGCCTCAGCTCTTTGAGAGCAAGGTAGCCCCCACAGGGGGCTTGTGCAGTTGGCCTAAGTCAGTTTTAAGGTAACATGACACTGTGACACAAAGGGAGGACACCTCTCAGCACTAGTATCTGCTCGACTCACCATCTCACTGAGACAGACAGCAGCAATGACGAGTCCATGCCCTTTCTGTGGCTTTTCACTCCCTTTCTGGAGCTGTGTCTAGAGAAGGGAGTAATATGTGTGAACCCTAATTCCCTGTTTATTTTCTTAATAGTATAAAGATGACAGAAGGTCTTTAGAGAAGAAATGTGAGAAGGAAAACAGAGTGAGAAATAAATTCGACCTACATTTCTCCCATTCCATCTTATTCCTACTACGGAAATAGGCATTAGTTGTTTTGAGAAATCAGATAAATGATGCAGTAATTTATCTTTTTTTTTTAATCCACTCTTAAAGTTAGCTATGAAACAGTTGTAGAATATTTAGCTATATATAGACCAGGTGAATGCTTGTTCTAAAATGACTCTCTCCCTCCTCTCTTGGTACATAGCAATCAGAAACAAATGATACATTCTACCAGATATGAAATTCTAATTAAAGGAAGTAGGAAAGGGTCAGTTAACAAATACATCAAAGTGCTTCATGAAAATTTGTTTTCTCTCCCTGACAAGAGTGTTAGACATTAATTTATGCCTATGGTAAATGATTTGTATAAAAATCTTTCTTCATGCATTATGGACAAATAAAAGATGCTGTTGAAGTTGTTTTTTTCCAAAATTCATCCTATTTTAGTCAACTTTCCATGACATTTACTGTTTGCAATATGAAAATGCCTAAATCCAAGCCATAGACCACAACCCATCACGCTGGATGCTGTCAGACAAAGTTAAGATGGTTCCTGACCCATTACTTTATATTTTGCAATTTGAATAGGCAGGCTGTTTCCTTGACTGTTTAGGTAGCGGAGAATGGAAACTCGGGGGGTGGGACAATGCCACCATTTTGATCAGCACTATAGAATGATGTCTTGATTCATACCTACTCTCTGGCACTGAGGAAAGGCTGCAGGAAGTGAAAGCTACAAAAATGATGGAGGAGACGAGCAGAAGCACTTCCTTGTTACTTCCAGAAGAAAGCAAGAAAGAGTTTTCCAGAAGCACCAAGAGTAAGACTCTCTTCCCATGGGGCTGAATCTACAGGATGGATCCTTGGAAGCCAGAAATCGAGCTCTGTGGAACCCACTTATGTTTTTAACCACAGAAGCCCTCATTTCATGCTGCAACAGGAACCTCCTTCAGGCCACAAAGGAACAGAGCGCATTGATGCATTTGTTAGTCCCACTGCACTAGCACTCACAGATTTGCTCAATAAAAATGGACTGCTGAGTCAAGGCCAAATCATCTTGGGTACTTCCCTTTGTAATTTTTAATGTTTTTCTGTTTCTTTTCAAGCTTTGTTCATAGACAGAGATATTTTCCCATTTAAGTCAAGCTTTTTAGGGTCACTAGCATGCTGACTATCAAGACACAGAACTTGTCAGTCCTTGGCATATCCAGGCCCTCCCTGTTTTTAGGGTAATATTAAACCAACAGGTTGTCATTAGTGCAAATAGCAAGCTAAGCTAGATAGAAAGGCTGTGCATTTTGGTTGTGTTTGACATATGTTTTAAACTCTGAATATGAACTCCATCCTGGTTAATAACAAAATTTCCATTGACTTGAGCTGGGCCATGATTTCAGATCCAGTGTTTATATCCAGCACTTGAAAAAGGGAACATCAACTCTACCTAGGAATGTGGGAAGATTTGGAGAAGTACAGTACTTTTCCTTCCATTGCTACCTAACTTTTCTACAGCAAACCTTTGCACAGTACTGCCAGAAGCATTATAACCTAAACAAGGTTCACTCTGACGCTTTTTCTAGTTATCTATAATATGCAAACCTGTTGTGGTTGCTTCTTTTGTGAATGCCACTATAAATTCAAGGTTCCTACAAAGAATTAGAGGTTACAAATTATACCAGTTTACCTAAACTACAAAGCCCTGTGATCTGTGCACCATGGGTGCTTGATGGGAGCACCCACATTTTTGGAGATTATGTAGATTATGTAGTAAAAATGGATGGTTCAGTTATATTGTGGTCATTTGGAAGAACTCTAGTCACAAAACACCTGCTTCTCCCTGTTTCCAGATGGTTTTGCAGATGTCTAAAGTGTCTACAGAAAAAGGGAAATAGCTGTAGCTTGGAATTTTTCAGAAACATTTTTTTTTTTCTGCACCAGAAAATGTTGATTCACTTAAAGATTCTTTCTACAGAAACGTGACATACTGGACAAAAATATGTCAGAGAGCATTCCTAGGTCCAGTATGATGAACAAACACTTGATGATTTTTATAAAAATGTAGTAGTCCCAATGCAGAAACCGCAAGATTTTGCTCTATAGCCTAGTGCTGCAGAAAAAGTTAAATATATTTATTTAATATATAACCTACTGCTAGTGAGAGCCCTAAAGACCAGACTATTGATAATTGTCTCTACCCATCAAAAGTTCCTGGAACAAAAAACCCATGACAGACTTTTGACATATTATATAGGCAAAATATAATGTTTTTTTCTCCAGTCCAGTGCTAGCTAGTTTGGAATAAGGAGCTGGTTTTGATGCCTTTGGACAAGACGGGAAAGAGAAACCTCTGTCAAGGATAGGAGCTGGAAATACTCAGGAAATGCCAGAAAGGGGCCCAGCTTGAATATACTTGAAACAAAGCAAAAGAAAACAAAACCTATTACTACCAACTCTAGTAATAACAACAATAATAACAACAATAATAACTATTATTATTATTATTATTATTATTGTTGTTGTTGTTGTTGTTGTTGTTGTTGTTGTTACTACTACGACTACTACTACTACTACTACTACTACTACTACTACTACTACTACACATGTAATTTGTCACAGTGTAAGCTACAAGCCTGCAATGTAAAATTCAGATTTCTGGCTCTGCCGTATTATGATATCTTTGGTCACTGGGAACTGGACCTGAACTCCGAAACAGCTCAGATGATCTTTCCAAGTACCCAGTATAGTGGCCAATTCTCTGCATATCTTCAGGAAAGGGGTGAATTTCTCTAACCTTTTCCTGCTGACCTCATGCCTTTCTTTCTTGGGAACAGTGACCTCCAACATTTCACAGTCTCACTTAGCCAAATTATATGCCACATATCGTTTCTCATCCATTTCCACCTTGTCACTCAGACTAAAATCAGAGCAGCCATATTGCTGGTAGCTTTTTCCCCCCAGGTTTTGCTTATGAAGGTTCTTCAGTACTTCTCTATTATTATTTTTTTCAGATAATAAAGTTACCAGAGAAGTGTTTAATAATAGAGACAGGATTGTATTTGAGAGCTATGCTAGAAAACACTCTTGTTGGATGTTGTCCATACTATATAAAACTGAAAATTCAGGATAATAGAATGAAGCAGAGATAAACAAAGTTCTTCTAAATGGAGAATTGTTCACATGATAAGTAACAATGACTTATCCTTATGCCTCAAGTCAGCATATTTACAGAAATATGAAGAATTTTGAAATGAACATTGTATAAAATCCCAGCATACTGAAAGGTGGGTGTAATAGAAAATTGATTTGATAAGACTAGTTCTGTTTAATAACTGCATGTCCTTTGAATCAGTCCTCCATATATTGAATTTCATGAAGACCAGATGAAGAAAAGGAATACAGATATTAGTGGAATAACTGTTTTAAGCAACAGCAGTTGCCTGGTTTCTGCAGTATTATCTTTTAATTATATTTAATCCATATGACAAAGAGAGAAAGGAGTCCTTGAAACACTGATTAAAAGAGAGAAACTGTGTTGCAGATACACTGATTGATTGTTCAGGTCCACAGTGTAATGACAGTATTGATGCCCTGGTATGGCTATATTTGCATAAGCACAAGTAATTGAATGAGTGCTTCTGAAAAAGTTGCTTTCCTTGCAAGAAGTTTGTTTTTCCTCAGCTGGGGTGTGGTAACCAACTATCTTCCTTGGCTGTAGCACTGTGAAGTAAAATGGTTTGCTGTTTATTATCTAGTATCACAACATCTATTTTGCTTATGACACAATTTTAATGTGATTCAAAATGTAAAATGTTGCATGTCACAGATGGCTGAAATCTGATATTCCTCTAACAGTTCCATTAAGACTCCTTTTTTAGAATTTTAGAAATTTTTTTTTTAGAATTTTACTTTATGTTCCAATGGGCTTTGAAGGCCAATATGATCAGTTGCTACATCTAAGCTAGGGAACAGTGCCTTCCAGCTATGGGGTTGTATCTTGATTACTTTTGAGCAAGCCCATGTATACTGAGACTTCAGTTATTCTTCCAAAAAAGGAAAGAAAGCTCAACCAGTGACACAATGAAACTGCAGAATCAATCCCTGGCAGAAACTCCCTTGGAATCAATCCAAAGGCTTGCTAAAATCAGAGCACTTCAGTTTGGTGCTAACTAAACAAAGAAACCTGTTCATCGCTAAAAAAAAAAAAAGGGGGGGGCGGGGGAACCCCACTCTACTACAATTTAAGTAATTCTTCCCATTGCACTATGATTCAGCATTATTATCCTAGCCTCCAAAGAAAGAAATAAGCAGCATGTCATCAGGAAAAGGATCATGTCAGACAGATATGTAGGTTTTCTTCAAAAATTAAAACATTTTTTTCTTGCCCTAATTAGTCCTATGTACTTCATGCATTATTATTTGGTTAGTTTCATTGAACATCACTGTTGATTAAACAAAGAAATACCTTCTGTGGCTTGATACAATGCTTCATAATTTTGTGTATTACTGCCTAATTACAATAAAGCTCTAGTGAGTCTTAAAACCTGTATATGAAATTATTTGCAGACCAAAAGCATGAAAACTGTACTGTATAAGTGCAAGGCACCTTCATTTAAGGTTACTTATACTTTTGCTTCATGAAAACTGACTGAAAAATGTGGGCTCACAAGCTGCTGCACTGGATATGTCATTGTTGTGCAACTCTAAAATAAAAGAGACTGGAAACTCTTAAACAAGGCTGCTGGTGAATTAAGTTCTCTTTACTTTGAGGATTCTTTTTTTTTCCCTGTAATTTATGTATCTACTTCCATTGTGTTTCTTAATGCCATTACATATTTAATTTGTATTTGATTCTTCTCCCACGGCTGGAGTTCATCACCTACCCTTACTTGGAGTAGGGTACTAATGCTAACACATGACATGCATTTAAAGGAACACTCCTACAGCCTTATTACTGGAATGTGAGTAATTATTAACAAACGGTAAGGCCAGTTTTCTTTCTGCTTAAATATAATTTCTGCTCAATTACATGATACTAAAATGAACAGGTCATTATCTTCACTACTTTATTGATTCTAGTTTTAGCTGAGCTCTGTTCATTTTTTATTTGAGCTCATTTTCTTTGGCTTGAACTTCAACTGTGTTTTCTGATTGAAAGTTAGCTTGCATAGAAATTATTGAGAGGATAAGGCCTTATACTCCTGCTTACATCCCTGAATTCAATTTGATGTTAACTTTTGCAGGGTATTTTTTCTCTTTCAGGATACTGTGCCATGGCTGCAGTGTTCAGAAAGCCCCGGAAGTCTCTAGGACCCTACTCTTCTAAGCTACATTTATGTTTATGGCCTGAAGAGGAGCTGCTGTTAGGAGGAAAGACTCAAAAAGCAGTCACATACACAGGATGGTGGGAATGGGGAGGCTGAGCCCCTTTTCAGCCAGGGGTTCCACTTGAGGAAGGATCCCGTGGGCTGACAGCTGGTGGGGCAGCATTGCTGGGAGCAGGGGCTGTCATGCAGCAGCTGGCTACTCCTGGCATAATTCATCTGAGGGCAACTTTCCCGATGCTGAAGTGGGCCTCTGCCCTAGAGCTTCAGAGGCTGTGGGGTGCTTTGGCATGAGGTCGCTATGGGAAGAACCACTGCAACTTCCAGTACAGCTCCACAGCTTTTGGGAGGACTAGAGAAACAAATGTTAACGGGGGAGGCAAAGCTCTGGTGCCTTGCCCATCCCCAGCCTGGTAGATCTAACTTGCTAGAAAGGATCCTGAGATGACCAAGTCCAGTCTCTGGGTCAGTGTGTGACATTGCTGAGAAGTTAAACAGGATGGATAAAAAAATTTGTTAAACAGAGCATCTCTAACAAGGTACAAAAATATCATATTATATTGCCTGGAAGTGCCACCATCACATGCTGAAGTGTTTGGCAGTTGAAAACAAATTGCGATCCAAATGCATTTTTCAGCTAGCTTTCTCAGACAGGAAGATTCCTACATGTACTACATAAATTTTTACCACAGAAAGAAGTAGTGCTTCTGGGAAGGAGGGCCTGCCATGCTTTTGACTTCAGGACTCTTTATCTTTTCTCTAAAAGGAGGAAATGACTGCCTGGTTGAGATAATTACACGCAGTGTCTTTCCCATCACCATGAAATATGACCATCGATGATGTATGTGCCAGATAGGAATGTATAAATAAACACTTCCCAAATAAATCACTTAGCAGCCATCTAAAGTTCCCTCTTCATCACTGCAATGACAGGCTGGGTACGAACCTGCAACCCAGAAGGGAATACTCTGACTGTGAGCACTTCAGTGCTTTGCAGTCAACTTGTCATACCCTTGGACCTGTGCAGGAAGTGCCAGCATCCTTTGATTAAGACCAGAAGACCTAGGCTGTCCTTTTGATTATTTTTGCTTGTCTAACCTAGAAGGTACTAGAATTCAACCAGACTTTAGCTTTCAAACCGTCACAAAGCTTAGTGATTGCAAGAAGAGGTAAGGACTACATGGGTTATTCTTGGATGGTATTAGAGTTGGAGACAGAAGGAAGAGCCATTCCCAATGTGTCCTACCATAGTGGTGCCACTTGCAAGAAAAAATTCAAGACTGCAGGAAGAAGGAACATGCAGGAATGTAGGAATGCGATGCTGTCACTGTTGGTTGGCCATGATGCTGGGACATGAAGCTGAAGTTTTCAGACTGGGAGGAAAGGGAATTGATTGCTCCCAATTTCTTGCTGAGCACTCTGTTAGTCTGCTACATAGATTGCTAGTTCAGTTGTTAAACTGATATACGAAAAGAGGTTCTCCCTTTTTAAACTGTGAAAAAAATGAGGGAATCAGCCACACACTCTCCCTTCACCTCATTTGACACTTTGAACAGGAATGCAGATACTGCCTTCTGGGATCTGTGCTTTCCATCCAGGGCCAGCCAAGTTGCCTAACTCCCAGAGAGGACCAGGATTTCATTTTTTTCCTTGGTGTTTCCTACTGTCTACTGCCCACTGATCATGCTGACTACAGGCCTGCTACAGAAAGCTTGCTGCCTATATTTCTTCTGACCTCTCCATCTCTCCCCTTGCCTGGCACAGGCACGTGTGGCATGCCATCCAGGGGGCTGGGCTGCACTGCAGTTTGTGAGCATTCTCACACCTCTCTTTCAAGACACCTGGTGCTTTTTTGTGTCTAACTCTAAAGCTTCATACCAGGAGGCAATATTTACTAGAGAATATCCAGAAGCGGTTCTATATAAAAGTGATGCTTATGTTGGTACCACCAAAGATTATGGGATTGCATAGTGACTTACCTTTGTAGAGAAAAATTTGATTTTGTATGTTTGGCAGCTTAAATAAATAGAGAAGGGGAGAGAGAAGGGAAAGTGAGCAAGCACTGACAACAAACTAAAAAAGATGTTCCAGTCAAGGGGCACACCTAAGTAAGTTGGATGTAGAAAGGAACCTCTCCCAGTTTTCTGTCACTGTTTCGGAGAGATGTCATTTCAGGTGACTTATTGGAGCCAGCCAAAAATACCTGCCTGATTTTCTGGACTCCACAGTTTCCAAGTCCCTTTTCTCTCACCCTACTGCATGTTTTTCCTCTTTCCCATGGAGAACTAGAGCAGCATGTAATGAGCCACGTTTCTCATCTACTCCTCGCCCTAGGAATCCTATTGATCTCATCAGTGTTAAATTAGCCTTGATAGCGATATGGTATTTTGGACACTACTAAGCTGCAATGCTGCCACTTCCTAAACAAGCCGTGGGCTTTGTTTCAAATGAACACAGCAACTGATTAATCAATACTGAAAGGTTATCAAAACCTGTCTCCTGATAGCAGGCTTTCACAATGCCCAAGGACTTTTTTTTTCCTCTCAGTTATAAAAAAAAAATATATATCCTTTTTTTTAGCACTTTTACTGCCTTTTTCTAGAGCCTTGTTTTCTCCCTCTGTTTTTCACCTGCTTCCCACAGAGTTTCCTGGCTCTGGTAGAACTTCCCCCATTCCTATACCTAGAGGGATCCTAAACTGGTCCAGATTCTGCAGGGAAACCATAGTGGGCTAACTGCTTCCTAGGGTCTAGCTCAAACATCTGCGTATGACTGGAATGCACAAAATGTTCCCCACTCCTTGAAGGGGTCTCTGTCTCCAGGTCCCTGCTTGCCTGCTTCCAGAGAGCAGACTAATGAGGCATAAAGCTCTTTGAGGACCTGCCAGAATAAACATGGCCATGGCATGCTTCCACCATCTACTGGGACTGTTCAAAAGTTTGTTAGGTTGTGTGATAATAAAAGACTTACAAAGGAGCAGGGAGGGCCAAGGGTGTCCGGGGAAGGCCCATTAAGCCTACAGGGGCCAGTGGAGTCCCCTGCCCTGGCCTCTCCTGGGTGTCTTTGGAAGCAGCCACACCATGGGCTGGGTGAGACCCATCAAGATGAGTCCATGGAAGAGACTCTGCCCAGGTCACTTGACAGATAGGGGGTGACTGCCTGCAGGCACAAGACTATTGGGGAAGAGCATTTTGTATGGGATGTTTAGAGGAGGGAACAAAGGTGGTGAAAGGGAGGGATCGAGGGGTACTGGGGAGAAATAAACATGGGAAAACAGAGGGAAAATTGTTTAAAAGGGGCTGTTGGTGTGTAAGAGAGTGCTAGTCAGTCCATGTGTCTGGCCATGCATGTGCTGGTCAATGCAGCCTCTCCTGTCTCATTATTAAACACTGTTTCTGATGGTTCTCCTGGAAAAGGGCTCCCCATTCCCTGTGCCAATGCGAGGAAGGGCTCAACACCTGCCTTGCCATGGGGCCAGGACCACAGAGCCAGCACCAGAGAGATGGAGGGTGCAGGTGCATGTGCAGGGATGCAACTACAGGTAAGTACAGGCCATTGAGGAGGTGAGGGACTCGGGAGCCATGTACCAAAGTGGACCCCAGAGAGACATGGGGCTTTGCCAGCTGGCAGCTGGGGGCAGCCAGCTGTGTGTGTGTGTGTGTGTCCACCCTGCCTTTTGTAGTTCCTTCACTACTATACAAAACGATTCACTGACATGCTCAAATGAGAATGGGTGGATGCCTCTACAGGCTAATTGTTAAAGCAATCTGTTATGGGGGAGGACTTGTGTCCTGGACTTCACTCTGAGCGTGTAAGTAGGTGGTATAAATCACAAAGGCTTAAAAAAAAAAAAAAAAGAGAGTCCCTTTAGCCTACACAGCACTAGTAGATAGAAGCTGGGGCATTCCTTGAAACATCCATCTCCCTTCAAGTACAGATTGAATTTGGGCTAAATTCTCTAATATCCAGTAAATGTTGCTTTGAAAAGGAACTGGTAAAAGGGAAATCTTACCTTTAAAAAGGTATGAAGGAAATGCTAACATTCTGAAGCATTGTCTGGGCTTTAAAACAGAGGTCTGATTGCTCTTGTGCTTTATAAGGAAAGGCATTAAGTACCTAACTGCAGAAGAGGTTTGACACTGCATCCCAAGCAGCATAAGGTGTGTTCCCATAGCCCAGAGGATCTGGTGTAGGTTTCTTACCTCTCCTCTGCACCCCAGACATGCTTTCTGCATTGCATTTTCTATGACTCCCCTGTTTTAGCACCTAACGCTCCCTCTGTATTGAGCCACGGCACCAAAGGGGCATTTGTGAAGCACACCGGGGAAGTACATGCCTGTGAAGGTGCTTTGCTTTCAGCTGGGCATGGGTTCAGTCCCCTCTAGAGGGGAGAAATAGGCTTTTTCCAGAGAACAATTTACATCACCCAAATTATGCTTTTGCTTTGGCTCACCTTTAGGGAAACCAGCCTGTATTGATCAGGTGTAGAAGGAGCCCCGTGGTTGCAGCCCCCTCCCATGGGCACATGAATTTGGAGGCAGAGGGAGGGACAGCTGCCCAGGTGCTCTGTGTGTCGCTCACACACTCTCACCCACACAATATGCTATGTATAAACACATTGGCTGGAATGTCACTCTGTCTTTGTCATATGACTTTGCTACAAGATTTTCTTTCCTACAAGATTTTCTTTGCTATGAGGGTTTTTTGTTTGTTTGTTTGTTTCTATAAGATTAGTAATCGTCTCTATAAGATTTTCTTTAAGAACAAAATCAGCTCTTTCTAGCATTTCTCACTTAAAGGAAATGTTGCGATTGCAACTGCAATTTGTGGAGATTTGCTCTTTGATGTTTCTCTTCATTTTTTGCTATTTGAAAAAGTAACTTCTTTGGAAACAAAGTCATGAAGTCAATCAGAGTCAAGAAGCAAGGAGCTGCTTTCACTTAGAGTAAAGGAAAACGTTACTAGGGTGAGGGGAGAATTGATCTATTAAGCCATCCTGTGTCTGTTGCTGCTCTGCTAACACCCTGCACAAGTTACATCCTTTACTGCACCACCATCATCAGAGCTTCCCTGTTTACACAAGCTTGCAAGTAGCTGACCTGCTGTGCATAAGTTCCGCAGCCTGCCCCTATAAATTGACTCCAGTTTTAAGGTAATAACACATATTTCTGCAGTAGGTTTAAGCATGCTTCTGCCGATGAGCCCTCTGCAGTGTTGACCTGTCAAACCAGCAAACCTGTATTGCAGCCAGAGGGTGTCCTGGCTTTGTTATAATGTCAGGGGTCTAAAGTGAAATTTTGCTCGATCAGGCCCTGTTCCCTCTGCTAGCTGGCAGTATCCCTCGCTAGTTACTTTCTAGGAAACAATGGCTGCAATCAAGGAGAAGATGGATTTTGGTTCCAGAGAAAACAGGCTTAAAAATTTCCCAAACATTGTGCCAACTTCAGACTCCACCTAATCACACTTTACAATAAAACTCTATTTCAAACAGTGGAGGGAACTCCATGTATGAAGTTTCCTGAGGGAGAAGAAAATGTTCTTCTCCATCTATACTTGCACCTCTGGCCTTCTGAAAATGAACAAAAGGCTTAGCTGGATTTTCTTATTTTGACTTATAGCTCTTTGAAGCATTTTTTTTTCTGTAGTTATATCAAAAGTTAACCTTAACATTATCTTGTTACAAAAGTGGGGAACTGTAAAGCTGAATCAATACAATTTTAAAAGCTGCTGTTTAATTAGTTTCAGTTGATTAGGCAGACATTTGATTTTATAGCAGTGCAGCCTGCTAGGATTAAAGGGCAGTACTATCTAGATATATGTTCTGATAACAGTTTTGTCTTGTCTAAGTCTGTGCTATAAGCACATCTACATATGGCAGGGAAGGAAATGAAGCTATGGAAGGACGGTGAATTTACCTACTAAAATGATGACATATGAACCAGCATTTCTGCACCTTATCTAAGAATTAGTTTGATTGCTCTGTGTTCCTGTCCTCTTTGTGCAGTGACTTCTAACAAAGAGGTTTTAGTCCAAGCAGTGCAGGCAAGCAAGTCATTAGAAGGATAATTCTAATACTCTCTGTATTACAGCCTTGTGATCCATGAAATAGATTCAACTTCTGTCACTCCACTGCAGCTTTTTACAATAAACATTACTTACAAATAGCGGTGAGATTAGCAAATGTATTATGCTTGAGAAGACCACCAAGATCTTCAGATGTGGGACATGGCTGTGATGTTCAGAGTGAACCAATGGTAGAATACAAAAGAAGATTTACCTTTGAATGAACGAGAGGGTGAAAAAGATTGTTTATCATATTTTCCTTAAAACAACAACTTTAGTTTTGCCTACCTAATGCTTTTAGGAAGAAAAACACACTGTTGTCATTCATGCCAGAGGCTTTTCAAATATAATACATGGTAGTAGCTGGACAAATCCAAAAATGCAGCTGCAACAATTTATAAAATGGGGCAGTCCCCAGTGAAATGAGTCAAATGATTTAATAACAAACTACTATTTGATGAGTTACCTTACAAAAAAACTAAAATATTGTGAAAGAAAAGTGTTATCCAACACAGCCTTCTTGCATCTCACATAAGTTGGGGGCTTGAGGACTTGATCTTTAATTCCCATTCAGACAGGTCACCTTTTTCAACCAGCAACCTAGTGATGAGCCATTTTGACAGAGTATGAGCATATATTGTAGTCCTTACACAAGTAAAACTCCCTTTCATTTCAGCAAGAGTTTTTACCTGAATATGAAAGACAGTGTCATCTTTGGCCCTGCTTTAGGAGAAGAGCAATTTTTATAGTCTACTAAATCCCTTTCTAGGTTAAAATAATTCAATTGCAATTCTTGAAAATGCTTGATTATGGAGGCTGGAGATTTAACATCCATGCCAAGTAGACAAAATCGAACTAAATTTGCAGAGAGTAAATGTTTTCAGCATTACAGTTAGCTTTTAACACAGAAGCAGTATTCTAGGAAATCCAGATTGTCATTGGCATATAGTAAGTGCCTGGAAGGTGGAATTATGCCTAGCATACCCTTATGATGAGGCTATTCAGAGCATAATTTAGGGTCCTATTCCTGTAATCAGCTCAAGGTCTTCTCCAATGGGTTTCGGAGAAGGGAATTTTTCATTCGTTTGGGCTTCGGGGCATGAAATCAATAACAAACCTGAGGAATACATACTTGCAATTGCAAAGTCCAAAGTCAAGCCTGGTATTTCACTCTCAAATCTTCCTTTTCTCTGAGAAAGAATGTTCTCTGCACCACCATCACTCCTCTCACACTTTTGAGATAAGTCTTTGGGACCAAAAGGCCTTCATAGCAGTTACCGTGGTTGCCAAAGGCAAGGAAGAAGCTCAGTGCAATTCCATACAGAAGTCTCAAGACCTGTTCAAGAGAGCACCCAAATGGACCCAGGATAAAATTGTGCCTTAGGAGGTGGACAGGACAGAGACGCTTTCTTCATGCCTGGCCCGAGGACTGTGGCCACAGAAATGGCATTGCCAATATAAAGCTGAACAGCATGTGGGAATAAAAAGACATCTGCAGCAAAAGTGAAGAAGAAAATATTGTAGTGGAGAAGAGAACATATACAGCAACAGTGCAATTCCGGGACAGGAATTGCCTTGCTGTCCTGGGCACAGCAGCCTTTCAGATGTCCTCTTGCTAGTTACCTGCACCAGCCCTGCAAAACCAGCAGACATAACAATCTGGTGCAGACTAAAACTCTTGCTGTCTTTAGCTTTCCCTGTAATGAGAACACCATTGAACAGACTAATGTTCAAAGAGGTGTGTGAGCAGTAATATCTTGTTACTCTTTCAGCTAAACACTATCTACCACCACTCTGCAACTGTTAGTTTAGTTATCCAGTTGAGTTGATAGCTAAACTCTCTTGCCAGCTAGCCTGCCATCAAATGCGCAATAAGCCCGAATGAAAGACCGGTGGGTACAGCCATCCCACTGGTTGTCTGTGGAAGTCAGTGGAAGGAAAACCTTAGATCACTCACACTGTAGATAGCAGATTGCTCGATCACCTTAGCATCATGAGACATTAAAACATGAGACATCATCCATATTACACTGACGTCTGTTAAGTCCCCTATTTGATTGATTGAGGCTTACTTAATGAGCATAAATACGTCTAGCTGACATATTTATAGCTTGGGCTCTCAAGTCATGTGTCACAGTGACAGCCCCAGCAGACCTCTGGAGCACTGTTTGCTGTTATTCTGGAAAATGTAACACTGCCTGTGGTTAAATGACAACATGCCTGCTTGACCATCTTATATCATCCAGCATTGACAGCTGATTTGCTGGAGTCAGATATCAATGCTAACCTGTTGGTTTTTTTTTTTACTGATAGGGCTACTTATCTGCCTGACCTGGAAACAAAGGGAGAGAACTAAGTCCAAGAAGATACCCTTACTCATTCACAGCTGCTTGTTTCAGGTCTAGATGGCTATGTAGACCCAACACACAATGCTGGGAGAGCTGGGTATTCTCTGAGTAGATGCAAGATCCACAGCTACAGAGATATTTACATGTTAGACCTACAGCTGCATGACCTCCTTAGTAGGGCAGGTAACCATCTTCCTTTGAAATGCTCTCAGCCATATATCCAGCAGGGCTATGGCTACAAAGCATGACAAGAATGAATGTTAGCTCGTACTTGGGTGTCCACGTCTAAGACAGTCCTAGTGGCAATAACCAGATAGGCATGGATTTCCACAGGATTTAGGCAGCAAGTAGCTAAACCCAGTGAAAACCCCAGCCAGAAAGAGTACACCAAGAAGAGGGTTAATAACTAAGACGACAGTTCATCTGAAATGTCAATAATGTAGGGAGTCTCCGACACTTAAACACTTACGCTATGTGATTTAAAAATAACAATTATCATATTGCTAATGTGAAAATATAAGTGCAATGATCCACTGTCTAAATTCTTAGATATGCCTTGACAATAAAAACATTGTACACAATAGTACGTCATGCCTTACATCACCATTGCTGGCAATGGTGAGGCATGGAAAGCCTTTTCCTCTAGGACGAGAGTAAGGATGGGGTCTGCTGTATGGAAATACAGTACAATACATTGCTGTAATCAGTGTAGCTAGGGCAGCTCCTTACCAAAGGGGTTAGACAAACCCAAGCCTGTTTTACTGGTGAGCAACAGCTGTGACACTACAACAGCACAAGACTGCAGTTATAGCACTAAAAAGGGGGCTCAACATAGGCAAGGCAAAGCCCCTTGCCTGGTGATCCGTGAGAAGTGCCAAGATGCTCATGCTACAGATGCAAGAATGAGGCAGCACAAAGATCTGGTGAATCCTTCAGGGACTGCAGTGCTGGTGCTCATTCTATACAGATGACAGTTGGGACAGTAACTTCCAGATGAGGTAGGCTGTAAAGTGTCAGAAAACATGGTGCAACAGCTGCCTTCTCACCCACTCATCCACCCCTGGGTTTTCTGTACAGAGGACCATCGTTCAGCACATACTTATATTCAACCCAATAATCAGTAGCAACAATTTCACTTTTGTCATGTCCTTGAGAAGTAGTACAATAAACTGCAAACAAACAAAGTAAACACCCTTCTTTAAGAAAATGTAATTTGGACATCATATCCAAACAAATAAATCATTCCTGAAAGGCAGAAGCAATATTACTGTTGAATTAGTGCTGGATGTTCTTTTGTTAAATTGTATACAATCAAAGCAAGGTGCCAAATTGCCAACTAACTGTCTGGAGGTCGATTTTTAAATTCACGGATGAGCTAATGCATTTGTGGCAGTGATCATAAAGGGAGGAGTTCACCTTGCATTAGCCTTGACTCATAACTATAAATCTACAATGTTACCAGAAATAGATGTCCTATTTCTTGTCATTGATCTGCAAGCCATAATTTAAACATTTGCATGTCCTAATGTTGAGCCTTCCAACTGCCCGAAACATCTCTCTCCAGGGAATGCTCACCACAAGGACAGGGACTGTAAAAATAGAGTATCTTCAGTAAGAACTGGGAACATTCAGCATCCTGAAGTTGATCAAAAGTCTCGTAAGTCAATGAGAATCAAAACTGAATGATAAAAAGATATTGATAAGGGTCAAATGAGGACACAACAGAAGTAAAAGAAATCTATGCTAGATTATAGTGTTGGTCGGCAAAAGAAATTAGAAGTGAAGGAATTCTGCATGACTATTAAGCAAAAAAGCTGAAGAAATTGCTATAAAATTAACTGATGTATTGCCTTATTTTTCAGTAGAGCTAATACTGTTACTATAGAGTCATTCACTAATAGAACAATCAGAGAAAGTTTCTTCTGCTTGAAGCAATGCTATGTGTTTCCCTGAAATTGATATTTTAAAAACAATGTGTATGGGAAATGAATGAGTCACCAGTTATGAAAAGATGTATTCGTTCAGGTGGAGTGAAGTATGTGGCAAATCTAAGGGAAATGCTTTCAAGGCTGTAGTATGACAGAACAGACATCGTTTGTAGGGGAGATGGGAGAGTGCACAGATTAATTTCCGGACATATTTGCAATACTTCATAAATGCATACACAAACTTCTTGCCTGTTTATTGTGAAGTGCTCTCTTTCCTAAGGCATGAAAATTGCTGTTAGATAGCTAATCAAACCAGTGCAATATGTCCAAACATCAGAGCAAAAGGTCCGAATACCAATGTGACTCTTGAAGTGTCTTGAATCCTGTCATTTTTAATTTAACTATTTCAGATATACTTTCAGAGAGCTGATGCAACAAGAATCATGAGAAATCCTGCAAGCAGTTTATTGCAGTATTTTAGTGAGTTTTAAATCTCATTTTTTTAATATCAATTTGGATATTTACTGCTCCTTATAACTTCATTTTTTCTATAATCTGCATTGGAAGTGTGCTAAGCAGGCCGGGGCTGTTCTGCTGAGGCCTTTAGCTGAGGCAAATAAATAGAAAATGATAGAATTTTTGAAAGCGCCATGAAACTTGATACGATTTTGTGGTGTTTCATCATAAGGCCAATTACAAACATCAGTGCTGCAGGTCTAACGCCTACCTGATTTCATTTTTTAGTTTGCCTTTTGTAGCAGTGACAAATCAGTAGAACAAAACTCTCTGTCTTCTTGTTCAGATATACCTGGAATCTAGCACTTTGACCTGTCAGCTTTTAATAGCCTGTAATTTTCAATCAAATTACTTGTTAATGGCTTCTGTTTTGCTACTTCATTCATACAGTTCTTTGCACACAAAAAAATATTGAAATGTCCATGTATGCGATGGTACATCCATCGTCCGAATGGCCCTCGTCTGCATTTAAATTCCTCTCATGCTCTCTTCAGATGTAAACGCACAAGTAAATTTGCTGTGTTTATATTCTCTGCTAAACTGAGTGATAATTGCACTATTTTTATATCAGAGGAAAAAATAATTCACAGTAGGCGCTCTTACCTCTGAGGCAAATGTGCTCCAGGGGGTGCTCCACTGGTGGTGGTCTTGGGGAGCCCTGCAGACTGGGGGACCCGCAGGAGCACGCCCCTGTCCTTCCTTGCCCCCACACCTGGGCTCCACCTAATGAAAACTTAAGCTCAAAAACCCTGGAGAACTTTGAGGAACCAGACCTTATCCACATGTCCTGGGGTCAGGAAACCCCATCCAGTACTGGGAAGCACTCCCAGGCCCCAGAGCTCTGGTGGAGTCAGCAGAAGCATTTCTCAGAGGAGAAGGTACACAGTTCATTTTGGGAAAGCTCATGCTGACATGGACTCAAATGTCACTGCTGGCCATGTTTGCAAGTAGTGCATGACATTTTGATGTAGGTCGACAACACCTGTGTTTGTATTTCCTAGCAAAGGTTTATGGTCTCGGCATGGCCTTAAGAGAAACAGAGAGGTTTCAGTCCTTTCATATTAATCAAGTGTTTAATAGAAAAAGGAAAATTTCTGAGCATGGCTGTCAGCAAGTAAGACAAGAAAATTTCTTTGTTACTTGATGATGCCTTTGTTAATACTTTTAGGTTTTTATATATTCCATAGATGTGAATACCACCTCTTTTCACAGGAAAAGTTTGATCCTGTTTTATAAACACGTGTGTGAATTTTTCCACTGTTTTGGAAGGGATTGCTTTGGNGGGGGGGCAGCGATCGCTTCTCGGGGCTGGGCTGGGCATCGGTCAGCGGGTGGTGAGCAATTGTGTTGTGCATCACTTATTTTGTATATTATTATTATTATTATTATTATTATTATTATTATTATTATTATCCCTTTCTTTTCTGTCCTATTATACTGTCTTTATCTCAACCCACAAATTTTACTTTTTTTTTTCCTTCCAATTCTCTCCCCCATCCCACTGTGGAGGGGGAGGTTGAGCAAGTGGCTGTGTGGTGTTTAGCTGCCTGCTGGGTTAAACAACTACAGGCTGTCATTACTTGGTACATATTTCTAATTTCTTCTCTTGACTGGCTTCAAAGTTAGGTGAGGTGGCTCAGGGACTTTTCCCACCAGGTGCTGAAATTCTTCAAGCTGTTCCGCAACTTCCTGAGACAACGTTGTGTGGTGCTGAACCACACTCGTGGGAAGAATTTTTTCTCCTATATGTGAGTGAACTTTCCCTTACCACAGCTTGTGACCACCACCTCTTGTCCTTGCAGCTTTGGAAAGCATCCCTCTCTCTTTTTCTATAAGCTCCCTTTACACAGTTAAGAAAATTGCTTAGACCCCTCTCTGCCTTCTCTCTTCTAGGCTGAACAAGCCCAAGCCCCTCAGTCTTTTCGCACTCATCATGTGCTCCCCAGCCATCGCAGTGGTCCTCCACACACTCTTCTGCTTATTGATATCCTTCCTGCATGAAGAAGCCAAAAACCAGACACAGTATCCCACACACACACTCACAAATGCCAAGTAGAAGGGAATAAACACGTGCCTTGACTTGCTGGCTATGTTCTTACTAATACAGCCCAGTCTGCAGTAGTCTTCACCATCATGGTGCTGACTCATGTTCAGCCTAGTGTATATCAGATTCCCCCGGGGATTTTTGGGCAGAACTGCTCCTTAGTCTCTTACCTCCTGCCTTCACTCTTGCATGGAGTTTTCCTGTCCCAGGCACAGGATTTTGTATTTTAATTTGTTGAATTTCATACCTTTGTTCAGCCCATTCTTACAGCCTGTTGAGGTTCTTGTGAACCCAGCACATCAAAATCTCCCTGCCATTGTCATCTGCTAACTCAGTGAGTGTCCATCCATTCCCAGTGCCCAGGTTGTTTATGGAGATTATCAACACTGTCAGTCCCAGTATCATCTGCCATTAATCAGCACATAATAGTTTGAAATATCTTGAAATATACCTGCCAGAAATATCTTCCAGTTTTGATTTTGGAGGTCCAATATTCAGACAATTCCTTCTTTGTAAATTAACAATGTGCACAGAAGTATCTTGACTGTTTACTCAAGTAGCTTTGAGGCACTATGGGATTGATATACACAGGTCCAGCCTAGCTTTGGATGCCTTCAGCAGTGTGTTCTCCCAGGTTCACTTGGAAGAAAATTATGTGGTTTATGAGAACTCACTGTTGAAAATTTTGATTTGTTTTGCCTCTTCTTTTGCTTAATGTTCTTTAGTTTTGCCTTGTGTCACCCTAAAACTTTAATTTTCCCCTTTGTTTGCACCTTCAAGTTTACATTCAGTTACATATATATTCAAAGCCCAATGTGGTCGTGATACAGCTCTGTGCCCAAGGAATGCAAGGATATATTAAGAATAAAGAATGAAACTTTTCAATTGCTTCTGATCTATTTTTTGGCTCACTGCTGACACGGCCTGAAAGAAAGTTCAAGGATCTTTCAAATGTGCTAGCTAAGTACCCAAAGTAAATTTCTGTTATAACCACACAGCAGCTCTTATTGCGAAGTTGTATTTCACAAACATAAACGATTTCCACTTTTAGCCAGACAAGAATTTAAATTTAAGGGATCTTTCTATAAATAACATGTAATTAGCTGTGAAATTCATGTTCCACTTTGGAATCAAAAGGCTTCCTTCGTTAAAGGCTACTCAGGACCTCATATTTAGTGCTCAATACATCGCTTATTTAAACAAAGACAGAACTCACCCTACTTGCACACATTTAGCTAAACTTCACCAATTTTCAGTTTCCTTTTGAAAACCACAGTGTCTCATGATTCCACTGTTACCAATTGGGATGATATCCCTCAGCTTGGCTTTGCCATTCAATAAACAAATCTGATGCCTAAGAGTTCACAGACCTCAGCATGCTCTGAAACTAACCATGGCCACCAGCATGCTCTGAAACTAACCATGGCCACCAGCAGTCAGTATTCAAAAATGTAGCCTACAAACATACCAAAATGAATCACCTTTGGACATATAATACAGAAGCAAAGTTTCAGTTTTTATCCTTTCAAGTCATGGTAAGTTCTAACTACAACAACTATTACTCTCCAGGGTGATATAAGCACTACCTTACCCATGACAATTAAATCCCAATCTATAAAGGGAATGCAAACAAATAGAAGCAGGCTCAGTTCTAAAAACATACAACACAGCTGCTACAAAAACAACTACAGGATTCCCAAGGCACTCATTTTTGCACGGTTGTCAGCAAGACACAGGTATGCTACTACATGGCTATCCGTGAAGGCTCATGAAGTGATAGGAAGGTTTAGGGATGATGCTACGTCTGGGAGAAAGTATCATCTAGCTGTTCCTGCTAACATTTCATACCTGTTACCAGCAGGGAATGCTGACACAGGAAACCAAACATAAAATCAGAGTTAAGAGCAATACTGAATTCAAAAGACCCCTAGCAATAAAAGTGGTCCAGAAATCCAGGCTGTGTAAATTATAATCAAGATGATTGCCGTAGCATTTTACCTCAGACAAAAACACCTGGGCCAGGTGCATGCCTTACACATGTTTATGTCAACTTGACAAAAGCTGTTGCAAGTGAAAAATCTACAGTAAATGCTATTCTTCCTCCTTCAGGCACTGCCTGTGTTGTTGCAGGGATTTGTTTGCTTCTAGGAAGGTTTGAAAAGGAGTTTTCAGGAGATGTCTCAAGTCAGCTGGTCCCCTTTCTTCACAAACTCCTATCTGGAAAGGGAGGCATTAATCAGACCATTTTGGCTTGTTAAGCTTTCCTTCAAATCCGGTAATTCATGTTACTATCAGTGGTTCTGTAGCCTAGTGTGCGGGTACACACAATTCAGAGACAGGAGAAGACCCATATTACTCTACTTCTTTTGCTGCAGCTGATGGGTGAACTTGGCAAGTGCTGGAGCAAAACTGAATGGCCTAAAACAGGAGCTTGTAGTCAGCTGTTAAGGGACATACAAGAAACTGTTCCAAAAGGGCTACACTGCATCTCACTAGTGCTTGGCACTCTGGTCTTTTGACTGTTTTCCTTCTATATCCTCTAGCAAAAATGAATAGCATTGCACTGTTTATTTCCAGGGCAGGTTTACAAGATAGACAGGGAAAAAAATGGTCAAAATGCATCACACCAGGGGTTCATCTCATCACTCCTGGCTATCCACCGAAGGCACTGCTTCATCTAAGGATGTTAAGCGTACTTCTGTCCTCTCGATACATCCATTTTAAGTGAGAGAAAGAAATAATCTAAAATATTTTTTTTTGCTACCTGGCAATAAATTCCCTCTGTTTTTGCTGTTATACCATTGGTCTCCTCCATAGTTTATGATATGACTTGATTTACAGTATCCATAATGTCACTAAATAGACCTGCAGCTCTGACCTATAAATATTGAGGTATGTGGCTTCTTCATTTATAAATGGAGTTGATGATGAGAGCAAATTGGATAAAGTGTTATGGGCTGCAGGAGGTGTGAACAGAAGGGCTATCAGTCTGCCTTCCTAATCTAATCTTAATATTTATCACTCTGCTAGAGAGAAGTCTTCCCCCTTCACAATATCTGGATTACAAAGCTTTTAAATCGTTAACATTTTCCTTGAACAGTTATATTGTCATTTATTTACTATGAGAGGTGATGGGGAAGTATGAAGAATGTAAAAGTTGACCAGTGTCAACAAACTTACCATTAATTTCAATGGGGAGAAGAAAGCCAGACATAAAAAGGTATTGTCCGTGACTTATTTCAAACTCAGTCCCGAAAGACAGAAGCCCTTATTTTTAGTCAAGATTTACTTATGTTACAGTGTACATTCCCATCAAAAGCATGAGGAACATCTTTATTTCCCAGAGAATGGCCATTGCATTCATCATTTTCAGAAGGAACTTCATACTACAGTGGTGACCATCCCTTGCCTGATATTAGTAAGGGCTCAAAAATATTTAAGAAATGAACAAGAGAAAAAAATGACAAAAATTCTGGGTTCACTGGATTTTAATGCCTGTTTTAAAAACCTGTGGGGACAGACATTATATGATGATGTGAAGGGCTGTAAAAGTTTCCCAGTTACTGGTCTAAGAAAAGTCACCAATGAATAAGGCATCCATCCCAAACTTATAACAAAATTTTTATGGCAACCCATGCCATTACAGGTTCTTTTTAGATACATATTATCTGTAGTTCTTCAAACTGCCTGCCAGTACTGATGCTTTAGAAAAAGTGGACTTACAGAAATTTGGTACCATTTAGGAGTCTTTTGCCAGCAGCTACTGACTGGAAGAAATCATTGCACACAGTGGGGAGGCAGCTCGGAAACATCCTATTTGGATATATGCTTTGCTCTTTTAAAAAACACTGAAATTTGAGAGGTTTGACTCAAATCACCACCATCCCTGACAGACCTCTTAACCTCTCTCTCCTCTGGCTCCACCATGCAGCAAGAGTAGCAGGATCATTAAACGCAAAATGGGAGTTACTCCTCCATTGAAATGGAAACCTGCCGCAGAGAAAGTTCATCTTTGATTCAGGTCAGAAAGCACACTTGAGGATGGTTTTCAACACGGAGATAACAGAGCCCATGAGTGTCAAATAGTCTGCAGAGCATTTGTTGTAGCACAGCCACAAGCCAGGCAAGAGCTAAGAAATATGCGGATTAGGACATGATATCTAATTTGGAAACTAATCTTCCCTGTCTCCTTTCTCATAGTTTCATTCTTTTTGGAGGATCCATTAAAACTTCAGAGGAAGTGAGGAAGAAATGAGATGTTCTGAGCCTCTTTGGATTGTCTTGGGCTGCTCTCTTGTCAAAATCAAGTTAGCTAGATGTGTGGAGAGCAATTCTTAGGGCTGGGTCTCTCCAAAGATTTTCAGCAGATATAATTTTTTCTCTGAAAGCTACTTCAGGATCTACACTGTTCTCTGTTTTTTTGGGTGCCATGTCAATCAACAGCTGTATTTTCTGATTGTGTGCTGAGCTAGAGCTGCCCAGCATTCCCAGGCTGTGCTCAGGACTCCTCCAGTTCTCATCCCTTTCTCTTCCCCCTCCCCTACTTCTTCCACAACTCTTGTGCTGACTGAGAGCAACTTATTACTTTTATAAAAGTATAAAACATAAAGTGAAATAAAAGGAGGCTCTTAGAGTTTGAGGGAGAGAAAAAAAAAAAGTAAAATAATAACTGAGATGAAGTACATCCAGGGAGCATGTTATCTGTTATTATTTACAATATAGCTATTAACTGGGAGCTTGTCAGCTAGCTGACCCAAGGCTAAGTTTTCTTTTCTCTCTAGGCCAATGCCTGGAATCAGAGGGTCACTAATCTATTGGATTTTCTGGTCTAGCGAAAAAAGACCAGTGTGTGGGCAGCAGCAGTCAGAGGTGGAGAGACACTGATGTATGGCTCCAGGGTCTTCCTACCTCTTCCTAGGTAGGGTTAAGGAATTTGGATTTGAAATGAGCAGAACCCCCCAAATTGTAAAGAAATACAAAAGTGACACTGTTGAACACCCTCCCCCACCACTGAATAAATACTACGCAGTTTTTAAAGAAATTGCTTTGACTTCCTGTGATGAGAACTTAGACCTCTCAAGCCCAGGTGAACCCACTAGGGTAAATCAGATGAGGAGCCGGGGCCCTGGTAGTGGTGAATTTTCCCATAGAGGGGCAGAAATAACAAGATCTTCCACAAAAGAGTGTTCCTGGAACAAAAGGGTCAGAGCCATAGCTCAGGCTTTTCCTATCCCTTTGAAATGTCCTTATCTTAAATAACATTGTTAAGTATGTCTGGCCACCAGTGCTTGTCTAAAATAACTTTATTTTAGTAGCAAATGAAATCATATCCATAAATAAAGAAGAAATTGGCCTATCTCACTTCAGTACATAAGGCTTGTCCAAAAAGAGCACTGTAGTATTTCAAATATGGGCTAAATTTAGACTGGATTAATGAAACTGAAACAAGACATTTGCACTGTCTTGAGAGTTATTTATTTCAGGGGTGCTTAAATAACTCATAAACAGGTTAAGTAGGGAAAGGGAAATGACCATTAGATTGAAAGATGGCACACACACACACACTACTTAAACCAGACAAAATCTGTGTGTATAGATGGAGATTTAATAATTTAGATTTCTGACACATTTTAATATTTAACACTGGAAAAAGGCTCTCCCATGCTGACTACCTTCATTGCATTTTTACAGTTAGTTATTGTGTAGAGGTAACAGTGGGGTCTTATCTATAAAGGCTCTGTTTTCCCTTCTGGCAAGAAAGCTATGATAGAAACAGAATTTATCGCATTTTGTACGTGTATGTCGTTACATTACCTAAGCACCTTGTGAAGAAAAGCATTATTTAAAATTGGTGTTTGCTCTGCTATGAAAAAGCTATGTCCTCTCGACCCCTTGTTAATCCATACACCCTGTTTATGTCTGCATAGGCAATCAACCTTTCACAGCACCGCAAAGGAATACACCTCCTTGGCTTTTAAATGGATGAAATCAACCAAAAAACCTGCCTTTCCAGAATAAAAAAAAAAAAAAAATGTTACGAGCAGAGCACAATGAGAACTTCATGCCTTGTGGAATATAATTACAACTGTCAGGAGCCTCCTGCCATGTTCATGGGATTTGAATGTTTATTATATAACACCACTGCTTAAAAACCAAGGGACTGACTATGCCAGTGCAGTGATGAGTGGAAACATGTCGCATGGCATGTAAATGTAAAGAAATGTGTATGCATTTAAGCAAATTAAGATGAAAGGAAGGGAGAGGGGGCAGAAGTCTGGCACATCAGAAAACCAGATGGTTTGGTGGGACAGCTAGTAATAACCGCAGCTGCCCCTTCACCTCCCTGTGAAAGCCTGGACACTGGTGGGCAAGGGAGGAGAGCGGCCATAGATGTCCCTTAAGGAAGGACCTGAAGTTTTTGTCAGGAGGTACCAAGCTCTACATGACCTGGCAGTTTTAGGCCACCTGCCTTCCCCAAGCAAGATATTTTGGTGCACCTGAGATCTGTCCCAGGGACTGCCAGAACAAGAATAGCACTAGACGAACAAGGCCTGCTCATCTTGCCTAAGAATTAGAGCTGACACAGGGGCAGACTTACTGTTGGGACTCCTTGTTGGCTGCGCCTACACTACAAAATTAATTTGCTCTCAGAAATGATTTTCAGCTCCTGGCCAAGTGGCGTGGAGCAACTCGGAGCAGAGTGCCTTGGAGTCCCCTCCAGAGAAGAGCAGCCAGGTCCATGTTGCAAAGCATATAGCCGAGGGCACTCCTGGGCTATGTTGGGTATCCTTTTAGCCATCAAGCACAGGTCATTTTTTATGTGCAATTTATTGCAGATGCAAATTGTTTAATTGAGATCCTTTAATAAGGAATCAAGACAGAGCAGGTGCAAGGATTGGGACTGGGGAAGGATGAGGGCTCTGATGAAGTAACAATGGCATTTTCTACCAGAGGGACATCCTTGAAACAGTTTTCCATTAATCAAGCCATGCAATCTGTGATATTTGTGATGTAAGAATATTTTTCCTCTTTAGCATGTTTTTGGCAAAAGCAATCTTTACTACTATCTGTTTTTCTAAGCCCAAATAATAGTTCTCTGAAACCTGGAAATATTGGTTCAATTTATGAAGCAAAAGAGCATTATTCGTTTCTTCTCTAGTGTTACATACCATGCTTTACCATGCTCAGCTTGGTTCACCCTCCTAATCTCTTGAAACACATACAAATTTTTCTGTTGTTGAATAATAACATAATTAGCCTGGTTCTTAGGTTAAATGAGTTAATAAAGACAGAACAAAGACAGAAAAAAAGTTAATAAGTTAGTTGATAAAAAGCATAAAATAACTTTGTAAAGAAAAAATGTCCTAATGCATCTATCTAAAAATAGTACAAAATTGTTCTGTGATACATTGGCTGAGAGATGTGCCAACAATTTGATAGTTTCCAGGCTGCTCTATCTGTGTTATACACTTTACTAAAAAGGCTGCACTGAAAGTGAGGGAATTACAATATAGGAAAGAAGAGGGTGTTTAGGAGCAACATACAGCCCCACCTGTTCCCTGAAGGAGTCTACACATAACGATTGCTGCACAGCAGCCTCCTGAGAAATCTTCAAAGATCCCCCACACAAAGCTCCCCTGCTTGTCTGTGGCACAGGCAACATCTCCAGCTGGATAATGAGAGGGCAACATGCTGGCAAAGAGCCTGCGTAATCTATATAACAATAACATTAAAAAAAAAAAAAAGTCAACATTCTGGGGACTATGCCAGTGATCAGGGCACTATAATTGCTATAATTAAAAGCAAGGAAAATATTGCAGGGAAAGTAGGTCACTCTTCAGGCTGGTGTATCCCTAATGCAAATGGAAATGAGATACAAAAGATTGTGTAATGTGATCTAAAGCAGACAAAAACTCTGTTGTTCTGAGGTTGCCAGAGACCCTTCATTAAATGCCTTCGGTTTTCACATGCCCTCCCAGCAGGTGACGTTTTCATAAACAGAGTGAAGCTGTTGAAGTCTAGTGCAAGGACTATCAGAAGAGTCCCTCGTAAAATCTGGTGAGCGGAACATAATTAAGATCTATTTTGTACAAGAATGGTTTTAAGTTTTAAGGAGGCTACAATACTGCTTATTTCAGAGCTGGTGAACGGAAGCGCTGGTGGTTTTCTGACAGTAGCTTCAGCCACTGAACTTTAACACATGTGACTTTGTACTTTCAGAGACATTGAGGCTCCTGCCAGTATTTAACATCTGTACGAGCTGCCTGAGAATGGGTTTCTGAGGAAAGGACAAGGCACTGTAACGAGAAAACAGAAGGACATTTCCTTGCATCATCTCCAGCATCACCCCAGCAGTGAACTGCAGATGACCCTGTCTCACCCGCCATTGCTGCCTCCCATTCTCTGCTCACCTCCCTCCCACTAGCTTCTCCCCTTGCATGAGACTTGCCCAGCTTTTACAAAATATATTCAAGGAAAGGAATGGTTTACTCACGTGAAGAGTGGTTAGAGATTGTTGTGGTCCTACTCCTCAACCCATGTAATTTCCATCTTCTTTTGCCCTTTCTATCTTCCCCCAAAACCTATCTATCTCACCACCTGACTTCTTCCCCATGTAAATTAATGTTCTGTCTGTTCCCTTCAGGCAGGCAATTTCCCACCATGTGCTAGCCCAGAAGCTATAAATGTTGGTGGATCCAGGCATTACCACTGTGAAGCCCCTTGCACAGTGAGCCTCACCTCTACTTCCAGGCTTTTGGGTGACCCCCCTTCCCCACTGCCTTATCCTGGGCTCAGGGTTGCAGACTGAGTGCCGAGCAGGCACTCTGCCCGGACAGTAGTTTTATCCTCCCTCTGTGACAGACTTTACCAAACAGTGTGTGGGAGATGTATGCATACATTTCAGTGAAAAAAAAAAAACCAACAACAAAAAAAAAACCAAAAAACAAAACAAAACAACCCCCCCAAAAAAACTATAAAGATATTTGAAATATTTATTTTAACTTTTCAGTAAAAAGATCTCAACTTTTCAACAATCCTTATATTTACCTGTTTTCCTATGCCACTGCAAAATTAATTCTAGGGTTACAAGAATTTTTCAGTAAGAGGAGGGTATACTTCAGTCTAAATTGAATTAATTTGAGGACATTAGCTAACTGGAGGCTCTGTGCCTTTCTGTTGTAAAGATTCATTGATATCCTTGGACTCTTTCTTTCTGTATCTACCTTTATTTTAAATATTTTGTACATTTCGCTAACAAAGGGATAGGAGTCAAGCAACTTTCAGAGTTCTCCTGGTTTCAGCTGGGAAACAGTTAATTTTCTTCCTAGGTATAGTGCTGTGTTTTGGATTTGGTATGAGAATAATGTTGATAACACACTGATGTTTTTAGTTGTTGCTAAGTGGTGCTTACACTAAATTACACTTACACTAAATTTCAGCTTCCCATGCTCTGCACAAGAAGCTGGGAGGGGGCACAGCCAGGACAGCTGACCCAAACTGGCCCAAGGG
>VZTL01004405.1:32717-44001 GCA_013400535.1 Scopus umbretta
TGGGTATCTACTCCAATGTGGTCCTCTGTGGGCTGCAGGGGCACAGCCTGCTCCACTGTGGTCTCTCCAGGGGCTGCAGGGGAATCTCTCTGCCAGCGCCCAGAGCACCTCCTCCCCTCTTTCTCTCACCTTGGTTACTGCAGGGCTGTTTTATTCCTATCCCATATTCCTGTTGTCCACAGTGCAAAGGCTTACATGCACATCCATATTTCCTCTAGCAGTCGTATACCACCTGCCTATCTTCTGCTTATGACTTAGAAGAGGTCTAAAATACATAATCTTCAGCTTTTTTTTCAGAATCATTCCTGACTCTGGTGAGCATTTAGGACAAACTGGTTTCACTGTAGGAATAGCTCACCTTATAAATCATCTTCCCTATTAAATCTCATAAATCTTGGAGTGAAATGGACACTGATAGAACAACATTCACTGCAAGAATGAACATTCAAAAGTGTTACTACTCTGGTCTTGAAAATTTAGTTATTTTCACTGTTTAGAGTTGTACTGACTCACTAAAGCCAGAAAAAAATGAAGACCAATGGATTAAAATGGGACAGTGGAAGAGGACAGTTACAGGACACCAAACCTGATGTCCTTCATTGTTCTGCCAACAGAATCTCACAGGTTCCACACAGAGCCTGGGAATCTGTGCTGGAACTCGAAAGTACCTCCAAAAGACTGAGAATATATCTATATCCCTTGGCAAATCATTTTATGGTAATTGTACCCCACCTTTCTAATAATATCCATTTGAATTCCATTAGCTGCAACAAGTCTTTGTTTCTCGCTGTGTCTTTTCCATTAGTGCCATGGTTTAACCCAGCGGGCAGCTAAAAACCACACAGCCTTTTGCTCACTCTGCCCCCCCACAGTGGGATGCGGGAGAGAATTGGTGGAGAAAAAAAAAAAAAAGTAAGACTTGAGATAATGACAGTTTAACAGGACAGAAAAGGAGGGGAAAGTAACAATAATAATGATAAAAGAATATACAAAATAAGTGATGCACAATGCAATTGCTCATCACCCGCTGACCGATGCCCGGTCAGTTCCCAAGCAGCAGCCCCCCAGCCAACGCCCCTCCAGTTTATGTCCTGAGCATGACGCCATATGGTATGGAATGGCCCTTTGGTCAGTTCGGGTCAGCTGTCCTGGCTGTGCCCCTTCCCAGCTTCTTGTGCATCTCCAGCCTTCTCAGTTTGTAGCACACAAGAAAACAAAAACATCTCAATTTAGTGTAAGTACTACTGAGCAACAACAAAAACATCAGTGTGTTATAAACATTACTCTCATACTAAATCCAAAATGCAGCACTATACCAGCTACTAGAGAGAAAATTAACTCTATCCCAGCTTAGTATATTATGTTCCAGCACAGATATTTTCAGGAGATTAAATTGCCTCATCGTGTCCTTTTTAGGGTCTCACCGAACATCATTTGTCAATATTTTCATTCATTCTTATAACTTACCCCTGAATGCTATTTTATTTTTCAGTGCCTTTGTAACTTAGAGATGCAAAGAATGAGAAGACAAAATTATTTGGTTTAGGGACATTCAATTGATAGTCACACCAATAAATTAATCACTAACATTTTTGGGGACCAATCATTATCAACTATGTCTTTGAGTAGCTGGCTAACCACAGTTCAGAGCACAGCAGTAAGTCATTGAAGTGTTTTCTAAGGCAGTTTATGTAGGATAATTTTAGCGCAAGACCAATTTATCTCTGAATTAAAGAATAAGGTGTTTGTAGAAAATTTGAGAATGTCTTCACAATACAAGGTGGCAGATGGGCATGTTGATGCTTCTGCCAAATTCAGGTGCAAAGGTATTAGCCTGCTGGTAAAGGCTCAGGTTGGTTTATTAGCTTCTGAAGATCACCAGTTGATTTTATGCCACATAAATTTGGCATCATACAAATGAATTTCTTGCTTGAGGACACAGCAGGGAGTGCTTTCTAGGAGGAAGAATTCACAAAGGAAAGTAAATGAGGAATCACTGAGAAGGAATGAGGAGATACCTGAAACTTCAAGCCAGAACTGTAAGGACTGATCTATTTGGTAAAATGGAAAGTAAGTGCTGTGTTAAGTGTACACATCCTACATTGCTGTAAGCATTTAGCAGGGCAGGACAGTCTAGGAGTGGCAGGTCTGTCTGGAAGAAAAATATGAAGAAGCATAGTCAGGGTGCATGCACCTTTCCAAGGCTGATGCTCACAAACTTTAAATTTGCAGATCTGAGGAAACCTGTCAGATATAAAATCCTATTCACTTGACTAGTCCAACAGGAACATCAGTCCATTTTGTTAAATGAATTTGTGTTTTCTAAATAATAATGTCCAAAGTCTGACTCCTATTTAATGTGCTTTCCATGTCATATTAGTCATTTATGTGCATTTTGTTCTGGTAGGAAGCTGGGGAGAGGAAATGAGCTCCTATATAAAGGCATAGGTATAATCGTTGCATTTAGGAAATGGATTTGATGATTTTCAGTTTAAGTCAAATAGTTTTCATATTCTAAGGTTAAATGAGAACACTTCTTTGTCCAATGATGAAACTCTAAAAATCAGTCCTTGGAACAAAGTATGCTATTTTTGCATGAATGAGTCTTCTATCACCCTGTTCTGGTGATAAGCAACACCTTCTACAAAAAGATAAAAGAAAAAGCAGAATCAGTAGACATATTGCATTTTGCATATTGCAGTAGGCTCTGTTGCAGCCATGCCTGTGCCTTGCCATGTTCCTTGATGATCCTGACCTGCGGGCTTAACTTCCCAGCTTGATCTTGGACCTGCCTCATCACCATGGCTTGTTTGGAGACCTGACCCTTAGTGTTTCCAGACCTGATCTGCTCACCATGCTTGTGACTGAGGCCCTGGCCCAGCTTCTGTCTCCCCTTCATTTGAGGAGCAGCTGCCCTTGCTGCTCCCTGATTTTGAACAGCTGATGTCTCTCCACTCTACTTTCTGTTGACAAATGCTTTAACAGTAAGGTATCCACAAGCATTCTTAAAGAATAACACAGATCAAATGGAAAGAGTCTAGAAAGGAGTTACAAAATAATCACAGGTCAAGCGAACCACACCGGCAGGAAGAATTGAAAGAAACAGGGTTGTTTAGCCTATAGACGAGAAGGGTCAGAGGAGCAGTCTAAGTATATTTAAAGGACTCCACAAACAGGATGAGAATATCCTGTCCACACATGTGATGGATATGATAAGAAGTAAGAGGCCATATTAGCAGTAGGAAAAATACAAGTTAGATTTGCTAAAAAGCTGTCTAATGGTATTGATAGCAAAGTAGTGGAACAGGTTGCCTGAGGAGACAGTAAAGTTTCTGTTTTTGTAGGTTAGATGAATACTCATCAGAAACAATGCATACATAGTTGATCCTGCCTTGGGATGGGGATGAACTATGTCATCTTCTGAGGTCCAACTGAGGACTGCTGTTCTGAATCTGGCTCATTTCTTGCAGTCCATGGCTCAGCGCTCCTCTTCTGCAACAACCCACCCCTCAACAAGCATTCTTTTACATGGTCCTGCTCCTTACTGTTTGTTCCTTACTGAAACCCTGATTTTCTGATGACCACTTGTACACAAGTGACCTTTTTCTCTTACAGATGAGGTGAATTTATTGAGCTAGATTACTCTTTCCTTCTTAACGTAAGGGAAAAGCAAGGTGAGGGGAAGAATACTGAACAATTTCATAGGAATTACACAGTGTCTCAACTGAAAAGTAACATGCTAGATGAAATAGGCCTGGGAACTTCTGTATTTTTGAAGGCACAATCTCTGTATCTCCCATTTTCTGACAGCTCCATATACAGTAGTAGCTGCATCTATCACAATATTTTCAGTGTGTACTCTGATGTGTGACAAATTGCTTAATAGTATATACAAGCTGTTATGGCTGTCAATGACTGAGACATAATCAGGGCTGTCTTATGGCCCCTTGTAGCTGATTTTCTTGGTGGAAACAAGCCATAGCAAAGGCAAAAATCCTCCTTGGTGAGCAGCCTTCTGCCTTCCCAGCAGAAGATGCTGCTCTGCCACAACCACACTCCTACGCACCACTTAGTGAAGGATGTGGGCAGATTCCTCTGTATCAATGTTTAACTAGGTAGGCCCACTATTTAGAGTCTGATCTTCAAGTTTTTGCTTAAAGGAAGCAAAGACTCTAGGAAACATCTCCAGTGAACAAAGAAGAATCTTTAACAGCTGAAGACCTAAGTCTGCTCCAATTTAAGCAGGATTTACTTTGGAAAAAAAAATTCATAGCACATAGAGCTCTAGAGAGCTATAATTCAAAACAAGCAAAAGTGTACAAGCAAAAACCTACCTCACACAAATGCGGCAAGACAAGCAGTACCTTCAGTGGGTTTTCTGCATAAAAAGAAACCTTTCAATGATTTCTTGTCTGGTTAAAAATCATTTTCAGCACATATTACCAGCAACGTTTCTTTTCCATGCTCTAACACCAAGGGCTATTCCCCAGAATGGAAGCATTCAGAAAAGTGAGAAATTCTTTCCCTGATCTCTGGTTTGGAAATCTGAGGAAACCAAAGTAAAATATATTGGAAGATACATTTCTTCTGAAGTTGAAGCATCTGTACTGCCTCCTCTTTTCTTTCTCTTCTTTCAAAACAGAAGTCAGACCTACTCTCATTTAGCACCTTCTAATTTAAGTTGGAGGGATTTCTTCAAAGTCTGTTACAAAATAAATGTTCTGTCTTCTACAATTAGCAGAGAGCACTGGCCATTTGCCCAAATAACTAATCAACATGAAACTTTTATCAAGACATACTGCAAAGGATATACACTATCTTGTGCCAGATTCTGTCACTACATTTAAGGTGATAAGATGAAATTTCAGCCACAAATCAGTTTCTTGCTGTTAAGCTTTGTCTCATTCGAGAAGATGATAACTAATATCCGATTATATTTTGAGACTCTGCAAGGAATGTTTTTGGAAATGCTGATGTCCTCATAGAAGTAAGTACTGTTCCTCATAGAAGTAAGTACTGTACAGTTATCTTCACTTATTGCTACCCTAGCCTTCAGATGAGAAAAAAAGAGTTCTAGATTAATTGCATAGCAACATAGCCAGAAATAGACACAGACAGTGACATCTGCACCAGAATTTCTCAGGTAGTCTGAAAATTTCCAATAAGTGAATAGTACTGTAAGTGGTTCCCTGCTTGGTAACTGGATGCTAGACCACTTTTCACTGGAGAAAATTTCAGGTGCTTAAGAACATGTAATTAATCTCCTTTGCTCTATTTTCTGTGTTTCCTTAGCAATCCAGGCTACTAAAGATCCTTTTATCACCCTCCACAGGATCATTCAGTTCATTGATCCACTTTGCATTTATGGAAAAAAAGAGAATGTGTGCTCTTTCTCATTTTTTGGTGTAGAGACCCTTCAGCCTAGAACCACATGAATTTCTTACTGCCCCCTCGAAACTGGGAGTGACAGTAGTTCCAGCACTTGCCAGGAACACACAGTAAGCAGCTTGAATGTGGCCTTTTCTAGACCACAGTTTGACTTTTGTCTTTGTGTCTTATTCAGGAAACAAGGTTTCTAACAGACCCTTTTTCTTGGCTTCTTCTTCTGTAAGATGTGCTTTTTGAGAAGGGGAATTCATTAATGCTTTTAGCTGCATCCTGTAAGGCTCCCTGACAAGCTGTAAGTACATAGTCCAAAGATGCTTGGTTATGCTGCCCCTAGAAAAAATGCCAGGTGCTCCCTTTAGCTTTGGGTGTCTTCTCAGTTTTCCATCTGCTCCAAAGCAATCACTATATCTGAGAGGCACACTGGGGACTTAGATGTATGGGTAGTCTAGTTATTTGATGGCTCATTGGATTTATGACAAGCTCTGAACAGTTATTGCATATATGTCATTGTTATTTTCTCCAAAAAAGGAAGTTGTTAGAATTTTTTAGCAGGCAATACTCTACATCAGAGCATGCCAGCACATCTGTGCTGATAGTCAGACAAAAAAATTCAAAGAAAAATACCTGCACAGTTAATTCCCCTCTGCAAATCTCCTTGTGGCACTCTGCAGTCAGATCCTGCTTCTCCTCCAAGCCACTGCTCTACTCCCTGATGAGAAATCATATTTTGTTTGGGTAGCAGACTTTTTTCCTCAAGGTGCGCCAAAGTCACTAACTTACACTTCAGTAGCTGGTGACAGCAGTGTGCCCACTGGCTCCTGAGGATTGCAGCTGTTTTGTACTCTTCACTGCTCAAACTTGGATGTGCCTACGGGACCTCGAGGAAAAATGTTCATCTGAATATCTGAGACTGTGTTGTACAATATGTTGGCTAATTTCAACACGGTGGTATGCTGGCTTCCCCCGGAGGCTTTCTTAATGTAGTCTTATTGCTCGATATACTCCAGTGGTTGCAATGCACTTAGATCACTGGGAATGTGGCAAAGCAAAACCACTTGAAAACAAACACTGCTCATCATTGATGGGGAGAAGAAGGAGCAAGTAAACACAGACTGTGCTGATACAACAGGATGGGTCGGGCAGCTTCTTCTGTTTCAAAGGCATTGGAAGCCCCCATTAACGAGGCTGCAAATGCTACCTAGTCCATTCAGCTGTGAAGCAAGTGGTGGCCAGACCCTGTCTATACCAGTCAGTTTGCCCTCACTGGGGACAGAATCCAACATCTTCAGTGCACCAGCTGGAGGGGGCAGCTGGTCCAAGCATAACACTCAAAAAAATGAGGAATTTTTTTTTTTTTTTTTTAGGAGAATGGCAATGCCATAATGGCATCACCCTGAACAGTTTCATCGATGGACTTAAAAAAGAAAGAAAAACAGGTAGAGAGGGCCATTCCATAATGCTGTTGCTGGTTACAACCATGTTTTGAATCAATGTATCACTGCAGGATACTGCCTCCCTAATACATTGCATCAATACATGAACAAAGCAGTGTAACTCTGATACTGCACTATGCCATAAATAATCCTCCCATCACCAGCTGTAGAATTTTATTGATTAGCAGGATGGATATCTGGGAGGAGAAACATACAGCTCTCAGAATATTTTCGCCTAGTGTTTGAGGAACATGTGGAAAACAAATTTCTACTTTCCTTTAAAAGGAGCGTGTGCTGTGTCTGGGAAAGAGGAGCTGCCTCAGATCTTTCTTCCTGGCCCCCGGTGTGCTGCCATCTCTGCAGAGGAGCATTTCCCATCCCCATGGCAACCGGAAGAGGAACACATCTTGGCTCTCCCCAAGGACTCTCCATAAATCTGCCCAGAGGTTTTGGCTTCCCGCAACACAGGTGGCAGCGCTGGGGCTCCCCTTGGAATCAGAGCTTCTGCAGGACACCTAAACCAGCTCCCCTCACAACAGAGTATCCCCTCCCACTTTTCTCCTGAAAAGGACTCAAAGTAATAAAAAGTGTTTTGGTGGCACATTTGAAGGAGACCCCATCCCTCCTCCCAAGGCAGCAGGGACAGATGGAGAGGGTAGGGCAGAGGGAGCCTGGATCCCAGTCATTGTGTGGGTGAAATATGTGCCGGGACAGCGGGCTGACCGCAAGGAAGCTCCTTGCAGTGGCATGCAGCTGAATTGGTGCTGGGGGCATGGATTTCAAAGCTCCTTTACACCTTTCCTCTCCTCTTTTCTTCCTTCACTTCCAGACACAAAATCTTGCCACTCTTTCCATCACTTTCCTTCCACCTTTCAGGAGTCCCACCACAGGACATAGAGCAGCTATTATTTTTCCTATGAAGCAATGAGGATACCTGCCCGCAGCCTCTTCTGCCAGTCTACCTAACATTTTCTCCCTGGATATTTCACCCTTTTTGTCTGATCCAGAGCCTGAAGGAGGATAATGTTTTCCATCAGGTCTGAAGGAAATAGCACAAACTGTAAAGCTTGGATGGAACTCCCTAACTATGTCTCAAAATAAATTAAATTAAACAAACATGATCATTGAAAACCTGACTAGCAGGAGATCACAGATACAATGATCAGTCTCTGACATATGGGAACAATAAAATCAGTTCTGTGGGAGAAAAAGAAGAGACGTTTTGTGGTGCAAGAAGAAACAAGGTGATGCAGATTTCAGACTGCTGCTACTGTACAGGGAGGTGGACCTTTCTGGTGGAAACACTGGACTCCAATACTACAACATTTTCCTCAAGACTTTCTTAAACATACAAGTTAATCTTTAAAAATGAAAACTCTGAGGAAAAAGACCTATTACCTGATAATCCGCATGATTTTCAAAGATTCTTTTAACTTTTCCTATGACCACAGATAATTTTAATACAGGCTATTCCCTTTCTGGACTGCCAGTGTCTACACAACTGTCCACAGAAATGCTGTTCTCTTTCTTTCAAGACGAGAGGATGTATGTCAACTATCAGGTGGATGACTTCTCATCCTGATACTTGGGGCCAAACAGCTTGTGATTAAAATCTTTCAGAAACATGAATTCTCAGTAAAGAAGTCAGCCATGATTGCTCCAAAACACCACTTTCCTGTAGGTGAAGCCAAGTCTTAAGACTATTTTTCAGAAGATTGGAGAAGGTTGGAATAGGATATCGTTTCAGATTAGTAAATCAGCCATTAGGTGGATTAAGAAAATTAATAAGAGGCGGCTATTAGTGTGGAATAAAAAGACAGTTAAAGGAAATTTATATAAAATATCTACTCTGAAGTAGCTTCAGATGCAGGACCCCCTTTATTATAAATGAAAAGAACACAATCAGAACAAATCTAAAGAGTGCTTGAAATAAAATACAAATAAAAAATATAGTCAAAAGCCAAGAAAGGAGCAATCAAATTCCAAACAATTTTGTGATTATTATGTCATTGGTAACTAACAAACAACAAAATTAATTCAATTGTTAGATTAAATGTTTTCATTGAAATAACTGAAAGTAACATCTTACTATTTATTAATTTTCAAAATAATTTGTGCTTCTATATTTATTTTCAAAAGTATCAATCTAAGGCCTTTATGTAGTTTGACATTTTTAATTTTTAATGTTCATAATATTTTCACTGACCAAAATTTACTGGAGAAGACATAACTTAGTAGGATATAAAAATTTCAAGCTGTTTTGTAACATTTTATATTATTCTTACTTTTGGCAGCAAAATATTTGATCCCATTATGTCATCTTGAAATTTAAATTTAATTTGAAATGGCATAAATTTAATATATTTCATAGTATTTTAATAGTTTCAATTATTAACTTTGCTAAATGGCCATAATGTACTTCCTCATGGAAAGTACCTTTTCATGCGCTGTTAATTCCCTGATTTCTGTATCACAATACATGTTCTCAGCAAGGAAAAGGAAGTTACATCAGCTTCTGTCATCATGCTGCTTTGTTCTTTTTCAACCATTTTCATTCCAGAGACACAACATCCATCAGCAGTTGTAAGTGAACATCCTTTGAGGATCTCATTAATCAACTAGCTTCATTTCCTATTTGTGTGTTTTTGCAGAGCACAGACAAAGAACAATAAATAAGTGTACCCCATCTCTCATCCTCAAACCCCCAGTCTGCTCTGTGGCTCTAACCCAACCTGTGAAGCAACAGGTCAGCTAAACCTGATCTTTGCTGACAACATCCCTCAGGGGATAGCAAGGGCTTTTCAAAAGGCTTTTCTATTTGCTTAGTCTTCACATAGACTTCCATGGAAATGGATGCAGCATTGCTGTTCACAACAAAGTTAGTTTTAGTTCATGAGTTATGACCACTCTCCAGTTCACCTCCAGATATACATGTGCAATGTAAAACACACTTTTCTGTTCACTCAGTTCATGCCTGATGAATTTCTTAGAGAATGGGGCCATGAATTTTTAATAACTCTGCAAACATAAAAGCAAATAATGTACATTCTTTTTATTCTTTTCTATGCAATTTGATAAATTAAGTTGTCCCTGTGCTCCCAACAGAGAGATCTTCACCAGCTCAGATGCTCACTTTGCATGACAAGGCAGTATTTCACCCTGCTGCTGCAGTCAACGCATCCTCTTATGGAGAGAACAGAAGAAAGGTTGACGTCTAAGCTCCATTCCAGGTCCGTTTTTCCTTTCTGACTGTTTGCCAGAGGAGAAAGGAACATTATGATTTTTCTAACAACTCCAGAATACCTGGATTCCTTGTTGCCTTCAAAGCAAAGATCCTTGAAAAACAAAACTTCAGCTAAACTGCGGCTGCTGGGCGGCTCACAGGTTGCTGTTTTAGTTAAGTCTAGTCTTGCTCTTTTTTCTCTCTCCCCTCTGTTGAGCTACACCTCCAGCACCTGAGCCAGTAAACTGCTTCCCACTAACACATCAGATGGTAAATATGCTACCTCAGATTTCATCAGAATGTGTGCAATTGAGTGTAAGGACAGGAGGAACATGCAGGAGTTGGTTCTGTTGCTTTATGTACACTCTCTGGGTTTTAATTTCATCCCATTTAGGAGTTCCATGGATGTAAAATAAGCTTAGCCATCACCTGCTCTGCAAATCTGAAAGTAGCCTCAGTGTAATCAAGGCCAGTACTATCTTCCTGTGAGACTTAACTCTTCAATTTACATCCTATAGTTTGACCAGAATAAATAAAACAGACCCTTTAAGTGTTCTTCTGACTGTAACCACTTCTGCTTTTTCTTTTCATTAAAGCTGCAGATTTATGTATTTTCTTCCCAGCAACTTAATCTGAGAAGGACTTACATTTTACCTTCACTATTCTACAGCACAGAAAGTATTGCCACTGTTTAAGAGCTAAAAATGATAATCTTATAGCAGCCCCCAGCCATTATTATTTTCACTGGAATGTAGTTTTCATTTTTGTTGCCTTCTAAGATATGAGTTATTTCTCTGAATATATGTGCATGCACACATTGTCTCAGGGAAAAAAAAAACACACAACCCTGCCATGGTACAATCTGACAGTTTAACTCAAAGGTGTTGGTTGATTTATTAACAACACGTTTCTGGCACTCCACCCCCATGTGCTGGTCACACTCTGTATTGGGTTTCTGTGTCAAGGCTTTGGTAGCGGCTGGTCTACAGGGATGGCTTCAGTGAGAAGCTGCTAGATGCTTCCCCTAAGTCCAATAGAGCCAATGCCAGCCGGCTCCAAGACGGACCCACAGCTGGCCAAGACCAAGCCCATCAGTGATGGTGGTAGCACCTCTGGGAAAATGTATTGAAGAAGGGGCAAAACGCCACACAGGCGGTGAGGAATGAGGGAAAAAGTGTGAGAAATGGCCCTGCGAGTGCCCAGGTCTGAGGAGGAGAAGAGGGAGGAGGCGCTCCCGGCA
>VZTL01004405.1:60014-90740 GCA_013400535.1 Scopus umbretta
TTTTTTTTTTGACATAAGTTGCAGGCATAGCTCTGGCCACTATATGACTGCTTAATTTGAAGTAAAAACGGACCTAAAATAATTTCTCCTTTTTCTTTTGGGGCTTATGAGTTTCTTCTAAATTGTGAATGTTTCCAGCCTGTTTGTCATTTAACATGTAATTCACTATCTGAATAACCTATTAATTTTCTGTTGGGTGTGTCATACAGGAGTTCTAAAGTCTCGCAAAAAGTTTATGCAAGGCTAAGTTTACCAAGCTGTTTTGGCTATCCTTATACAAAGGTTAATGGTCAATGGAAAAATTCCTCATTTGCTGGCTCCTACATTCAGGCAGAATTATATGCTTTTGGACAAAGGGAAATTTTTTGTCTGAATGATATAGCACATGTAAATTATGTTTTTAATAGGCTTAGAAACTAATGTGATTTCCTTTAGGAACATGAAAATATTTCTGCAGTGGAAGTATGCCAGTATGTTACATCACGTTTCAGGCTAGGGGATCCACAACATTTCAAATTAGTATTTCTAGAGAGAAGCCTTGGCATAGGGGTCCCAGGTATGGGTGTGCTATTGTTTCTCCACTGTGAAGAGAAGAGGAGGATTTAGGAAGGTAACCAAATTCAGGAGTATCCCCAAGACGGAGTGCCAATGTAGTCATTTCATGGCCAGGCAAGGGACTGTCCTCCCCGTGCACACAGGTATGTACCTCATGCTGGATGCTACTGAAAGGAAATGTCCCAACTGAATGAAGCCAAAGCTGAATTTTTCCTCACAAATGTGGTTCTCCTAAATCTCCTGTTCTTAACTGTGCAACTGCGTCTTAGTTAAATTCAGTAGTTAAGAGAATAATTTGATTTGTATCTGTCCTACTTTGTAGTCAAATACACAATTCATTATTCAATATCCTCTGCTCAAGATGAGGTATAACTGGGAAGAAAGAAATGCTGACTAAATGGCTCCACAACTGCATCTATTTCTTGTGAGCAGCTGGTGGCAATGAACTGTTATTAATTTTATTATGTATTTTGTAGTTGTGAGAAGCAAGTTGGACGCAAAGCTCTAAATAACAAGGTGTATAGAATAGAAATGGCTTCCCTGTTCTTGGCTGCATCTTCTCAGTAAAGGCTCTTTTTCTTCCTCTCCCCTTTTAATCTGTGTTAGCAGCCAGTGAATATTCCTGTCATTCTCAGGATGCCAAAACAGTCCCAGTTCTGGAATTCTCTCCCATGATCCCACATGGCTGGGCCACCAAGACCAAATATTAAGTGTTGCAGGACAGGCAACCTACTGCTCCTCCTTTCTGTTCTTGTTTTCTTCATGTAAAATTCACATCTTTCCAGTGCTCCTTTTTATCATCAAGAGCAGAAAGTACATACTGCAGAGACAATCTCTACAGTACTAAACTCTTCTGTGTAATGCCTTCAGTGATTTCATGCCTGTGATGTATGGCCTTTTAATGCATTACTGGGTCTTCAAAGATATTTAGGATACCCCATTGGCCCCTGAAGAGAAAAGGTGACAGTAAATGCCAATTTTCTTCTGGTTTTATTTCATACCCAATGGACTATGAACTGGATTGGAGTCAATGAAGCATGCTGGAGTATTGTACAAATCAAGCTGCCTGTGCAGAAATAGGACATGTATAACTTCCTTTTCCTAACAAATTTATAAGCTAAAAAGTTTGGGGTAACATGTTTGTGTGGATCAAATGATCCATTGAAATGAAAAGGAGGAAGATAGCCTATTCATTCAATAATAGTTTGGAAGCACAGATTGGTACTTGGATTTGAAAGCCGGTGTATTAGTCCAGAGTCACAGAACTGAAGACATTAACAGGTGTCTAGTATGATGCCAAACTCTTACAATAGGGTAGGATTGAAATGACTTTTTTCCCTCTATTTTTCTCATGATTGTAAGTGGTTACAGACACGCAAAGACACTCAGTTAATCACATTCCTTTATTCTCTTGTGCATTAAATTCTTTGTGAGTGAATGTATACAAGCAAGAAGGACTCTGAGCCAATGTTTTGACAGTTTCATTATTGTTTCAATGGAATGGAGATGCTGGAGTGAAATAATCATGGTACCCTCGTCAAATTTTGAAAATAGCTATCTTCCATTTAAGTTTTGAACAGGAAAACATGTTGTTCAGACAAGAGCCCAAAATCACCATCAACATCACAATTTCACCTTTTTTTGAAACAACAGCAAGCAGCAAGAGAAAGAACTCCAAATAAATTTAATAGTGGAGCCCAGCTATGTGCCTTACCATGGAGCTTGGATTAACCCAATTCATCCTCCATCTCAGCAAGCAGTTTGGAGATACAGCAAGCAAAATGGAAGAGATGAAAGTGCCAAGTACAGCAGTACTTTTAGGCCAGCAACAGTGAAGGCTATTAACACAGCATCAGAAAGCACAATGGTTCTTCAATGAGACTCCTCTGGGCAGTGGCAGAGGGGTGAGGGTAAAGCAACACCCTGCCCCATTCCTGGAAAACTGCTTGCGTTAAGAACCAGAATGTTTAAGAGCAGACAGTTCATCTTTGTGCAATGCTTCATGATTAAGACTGAAAAAGTAATTTTGCAATGAACAGTGTACTTGATTAATTTAACTCTCTTTCCTGTTCACAGAATATCCAGAAACAGTTCTCAACTACCTCTGATTTATTCATTGTTGGAATTTACATGGCACATCTTGTTGCAAGTTCTTTCAGTCCTCTTTGGACTGGTTTCAACATGAAATTGAAACCACTTTGGTTAGCTGAGACTAGTCCCAAATCATACAGGATTGCTGTTGTCTCCTGGGTGGATTAGCATGACTCATAATCAAGAGAAGGGTTTACAGAAAATCTTGAAGGAATTCAAGCTTTCAAAGAGCTGTGTAAAAAATTCTGTGTCCTAAGCTGCCGCCTTATCCCTCATGCTGCTTTCCCAAAGGGCCATTGCTTAATGCCTACCAAAGCGATGTCTCTCCATAGCCAGCATCTAGCAGTATCAGTCCCAAAAGGATCTTTGTACCCCTGTGGAAAACACCTCTTTTTCAGGAAGTCCTCAGCTGCTTCTACACAGCAGACACCATGTAAGTATGCTTGTGTACTTGCAGAGCAATTTTCCGTTCTCTGATTGCAATGACTATCCCCTAACTAGATCATTCAGAGTGTTTCCAAGCTCCTAGGTCCAGGCTAGCCGGCCAAAGTGAAGTGGTGTGAAATGAAATGGTCCTGGATTGGGATGAATGGAAGGTAGGATTTGGGGGAGATGCTACTGTATGCACCAGCTAAGTCTAAGTGCACTCTGTAGGACTTCCTCATTACAAATCAGTGTTTAAGGATAGACTATTAAGCTTAATTTAGCCTGCCAAGGCATAGAAATTCCACTGAAAAATCAAAATAAAGTTATGAAAGAAAAAAACATCTAATGCATTTTAAATGTCATGTTTGATTATCAAGTTCTTTCTGAGTGTGCAGTTTAAATTTAAATATTATCATGTGAGATGAAAAAATGTATTGGAGTGACAGTCCTGTGGTAGGAAGTATTGTCAGAACACGAATGGCTCATCTAATTGTCTACTTGCCTGCATCATGGCTACAAAATCTAACAAAGTTAGAGCGTAATTTTGAGAATTGTATCTATCAGTGTTTTACAGATATTAGGAAACCTGGATTTTATCACCTTTATTTGTGTTTTGATACAACCATGGCCAGAAATTCCCATTTATTTCCATTTGGAACTTGATTAGTTTTGGCCTCTTTGCTGCTGGTTCAGCAGATGAAATATCTCTAAAGCGCCAGCAATTGCTTCTTCATGGAGGTACTTGCTGCACTTGATCAAATCATGTCTCAAACTACTCTTTAAAAAATAAATAAATTGAACTTTGTAATTCCCTTGCTTTAGGAAACAGGAAACAGGCTTTCTAGATTTTCTGGGTTATTTTCAGTGCTCTTTCCTAAGATCTCTCTAAACTCCTCCCTTTTTCTTTGTCAAAAGGTGAACACCCAACTTGCTTAAATAATGAGACCATTTATTCCTCAATACTATAGACATAATGGCATTTTTTCAGTGAGAAGGAATTTAGTTGAGTCAAATTTTTCTCCTTTTTAAAAATCCATAGATTAAAAGTCATCAGTGTATCGAGGTTTAAATGCTGAAAAACCTGAGAAATTAATCAAAAACATAGAAGGTTGCTATAATTCTAAAAATGGAGTTTGAATTTACTAAAAGAAGGATATGAAATAGCAGGAAATGTTGTGAGCTACTACTCATCCCAGCTTCTCGGACAGATTTTAGGCAGCAAAGAACTGATATTTCTCATCTCACTCAGTAAGTAAGCCTGCTTCCTCCAGAGGGACTCCTTTGTGTCCTAAGAAAAACTGTGTCAGCTCCCAAATGTTCTCGAAACATTTGACACAAAAGGGTAAACTAAGGACAGAGATCTTGCTGTAAATTACTTTTTTCTCTCTTTAGTGGATTTAAATGAGATGTTTATTATCGCCTTAACATTCTTGCAGTGGTTTAGTTCTGTATAATAGCAAAGCCAGTAGTAAGTTAATTAAAAGAGCTATAATGTCTGAAAGAAGTCAGCAGGTTTCTATGGGTTGCTGATCAAAGGGAAAGTGGTTCTTTTTTAATGGTGTTTTTTTCTTGGTCTTTTAGATACAGTATGTCTCTGTAATCACCTACAGTGTTTGCCATGATGACAAAATTAGATAAAACCAATAATTTGAAATAAAATAAGGTTGGAAATAGAATTCACAAAATAAAAAAAGCAAACCATCAACTTAAGAAAATCTGACCAGTAATTTATAAGAGCCACCACAGGTCAGTCTAGAACCATAATATCCTGTAATCATGCCACCTCAATGACCTAGGTTAAGAATGAGTAATGAAGGACAGAAATGATGTAGATCAGTAATGTTCTTTCACTTGAGTGCTAGTGATGTATTCATGCAATAATGACATTCAAGTCAGTGAGATGAAGCTATGGCTATACAGTACTTGAAATGCAGGGGGTTGTGTGCCAATGACATGTTGCCAAGCTTATGTGCACATAGATATTTTTAATGTCCAGATCAGTGAACTATTCGACTCTGACCATATACTTACTTTACTTTCACATAATTGCTTTTTGTTTGTGTCTTTAAAAAATGGCAGCATTCAATATGATCTACATTCTGAAGGAAAATAAAGCAAAATTTTTATTTTGCTCCATAATGCCTTAGCAAACTTTTTAAAAAACATATATACTCTGTAAATATCTTTACACTCTGAAAGTTTCCAATCACCTAACTGGTTTTCTCCTACGCTTTAAACTACTCTTCCTATTCAAGGGTGAATGGACTTCTGAAGTAGGAAGATTATTTGTGGGGCAGGGGGGAAGAGAAGGTTGTAATTTGTCGTGCATATCAACAATTGACAAAAAGAAGATGGAGACAGGTCTAACACAAAGACAAAAGACAGATTTTTCTTAGCTTCATGTAATCTTTCCTGTGAAGAAATTTATTGTATTAAAAAAATACCATTAATGTGTATCCAGAGGTAAGCTATAGAAAGAAAAACCACAGACTCCTGAATTTTCATTTTCATCTCTTAAACGTAGATACATCATTGTGTCTGTCTCACCTACGAACTATAGGATATTATCCCTTTTACACTGGTGTTTTAGTAAACACCTAGGACACTTCTGACAAAGTACTTTTTGCTGTTTCAGGTAAACTAAAACTTTTGGAGAGAGATCTTAATTTGAAAAGTTTTCAATGGGAAGATTCTAATGTCACACTGGGCACAGAAAGAGAGAAAAGAAAACATTGTTTTAAATATATAAATCTGACTTCTTTGATCTAAAAAAAGACATTTCAGCACAAGTCATGTTTTGAAAACACTCCGGATGTTTACTGGTTTTCTGGTAAGAGATGAAGACAAATATGAAAGTCTGAAAGGTCAGAGCAAGAAAGAATTATCACTCTCCATGCACTTTTTATTCTGGAGTCACTAGCAATTATAAAATGTTTTCCTGCTAAAACCCCTTAGTGATAAGATTTTTTGATGTGCCATACTGATTGGGCAGGAAAGCCAAAAGGTAATAATTTGGACACAAATATTACATGAGTCTTTTGTATTTTCTGTAAAGAACCTGAGGCAATTTGCTTTCCAGCATAGTCATCTTCAAATATAAACCTATTTTAAGTCAGTGTGAGAAACAGAACTTAGGCAGTAAGAAACTTTGTGAACATTTTTTCCCAGTAAATGTAGCCCTATTTTGCTGTGATAGAACCTGGCAAATTAGGCTGATTTTTGCTATTCAGCTCCATTTCCACAAATATTCACCAATGATTTACGTAAAAACAATCAGCCTGTAGTGTCTTTGCACACTGTTCACTTTATTCATTACTCATACACTGAGATGGGCACTACATGATATAAATGCCTCATTGACTCTACATTGGGATACTTCTAAAAAAGCTAAAAAAAATATGATTAACCATAAAAAAGGAATAACAAGTTATGATTAAGGATCATATTCCCTTCCCTGCACAATTAGCCTTGATGGAAAGAGAAAATGCTTTTTATACAAAGAGCAAACCAAATACTTGTGCCAAAGATAATTTTAGAAAGCTCTTTCAAATACCAAATATTTAATCTGGAGGAAAGAAGAAGATCTTAAGAATTCATAAATATTCTTAAGGTTGGTACTGGTCTTTAATGAGTTTAGATTGGTTAATTTATTTCAGACTTTGCACTGATTAGGAACACTGACTGAAATAATACCTTGTGGCTAGAGCGTGCTGGCTGAATAATAAGCCAGGCTCCTGCCATGAATGACACAGTCTTGAGTATATCTTAAAGCTTTTGGCTGCATCAGGCAGAAAAGCACACACAGAAATGGAGCTATTCTGAAATAATTTATGAATACTGTATTTTGATCTACATAAAACAGTGTTCGGTGCAAGAGTACAAGAGGGCTGTCAGGAGAATCAGGCAGTGAGATAAGGAGAATGGCTAGAAGTAAGGCATAACTCCAGCAAATATTTGTGGGCTTTTAAATCACTGACTTTAAAATTTTTACTTCCTCAGCAGGCAGCCTACAGTACAGTTTGTCCAGAAAGACAAAATTTTGTGAATTCACTGTAAGAGAAGGAGCTCTACTATGGCCAGTAAAGGGTCTCAGGTAAAGGAAATTGTTCAGAGAAACTGGGTGAAGAAAGGTACCTGCTTATGCTTCAGAAAATTAGATGATATTTGTAAAATCTCTGGATATTTTTCAGTTCTCTAGAATTGTATACATCGAATCATATAGCTGGTAACCATCTGAAATCCTTCTCTTTCTATTTGCTCACCTTCTGGGTGAGCATGGTTAATGCACACCCAGCTCTGCAGCTCAGAGTAATGTCATGTGAATATCCCAGGTATAATAAAGACATACCACCTGGTCTTGAGATGCCTCAGAGGAGGCAGAAAAGCAGTTACCCTGGGTCACAGATACTAGACTATCGAGATGAAAGGGGTATTTCTGTGAAGTCATAATATTCCTGCTTAAGAACCAAGTTTTGAAAAATGTGTGTGTTCTTGAGATTAGAAATACCTTACAACTTCATTTATCTGAAGAATTGCAAAGCCATTAAAAGTGGCACTATTGAAAAAAAGGATAAGGAACTTTCCATCCAAAGCTGTTGAATTATTCTCCTCTGCATGCAAGCAACTAACTCTCCCCTATAGCTAAGAGAGGTGGCATTTTGCTATCATATCTTATGCCAGTAGTGGGAACATAGCCAGGGGCAGCATGGAAAATAGTTGTCTAATTTAAAGTTCCCAATAGCTAATAATAAATAAGTGCTCCATATATTATACCAATGTACTTTCTGGAAAATGTGCACCTCATTCAGTCAAGCTGCACACAAAGATCCATGAAACAGATATCATAGACTTTGCTATAAAAGCTGTAATGTAAATCCCCTCCCTGAGTCTGTCCATGGAGCTTACTTTAAGAGTAATACTTCTGTCATTGTGTAGGCCATATTATATCCACAGTTTCCAGCAATGACTGGAATAGGTGGTTCTTTTTGGACCCTCCTGATTAGAGCCAGGAAAACAATACGTGATTAACATCCCACAAGAGCCAGTAGCAGTGTGGAAGAGATGCAGAAGCCAGGTCATGCAGAGGTCTTGGTGACAGAGGTGAGCATCATCAGATGCATCATCAGATGCTCCTGCAGTCCAATTACTGTGCGCTTTGCTACTAAGCTCAAAACAAAATTTGTAGGCTGTGACAGGAGAACATGGCTAGGGAAAAAAACCTCACGAAATGTAAACCTTGCAAAATGTACTGAGGAAAGTGCAGAAGAGAGCACACCTTGGCACCCAAAATAATAAATAGAAAGATGCCACCACACAAGAAAATGCAGACCAAAACCTTTCCCAACCTGTTACCTGGAATCCAAAACATCACCTTCATGGGCCTGGTTATGGCAGTGTTGAGCACTGCTGCACTTAAGGATTCATTTAACTTTATGGAGACTTTAATGGGACTGCTCACATGTGGAACCAAAATTAAAGCATTATATTGCTTAAGAGCAATTGCTGGATCAGAAGCAAGGATCTTTGCAGGTTCATGTCCAATTTGTAGACCAAGCAGGGCGTGCTTATAATAAGAGCAGAATGTTCTCCATCCTGCAGAAAGAAGATGTAGATTTTCTTCAAGTTAACCAAGTTAACTGCCTCTTACAGCAGCTTCTGATCAGCTTTCAGAAGCAATTGTTTTTCCAACAAGGTGTGTTGGGAATTTGGCTGGTTTGGTATTTCTCTTCTCCACACCCATGTCTTTTGCACAAGAAATTCACTGTGCTGCATGCTGTCACAGTAGCATCCATAAGACATTTGGAAGCAGCTTTTGTGGGAAAACAGTTTTTGTGGTGAACAACTGCATAAGCTCTGGAACATATTGTCTGTTATTAATCTGAATATAGCAATAGGCAAAGTTCAAAAGCAGGCAGCTGAATATTGCAGTTCACCAGGGTATAATCTAGATAGAAAATTCAGGACTATATCCAGGAGCTACTGGGAGCCTTTGGGTTGGATGACAAATCTCTTCTTCCACTTTCATGCATTTTTAGACACTCCTAAGTTGCTATTCATGGTAGCACCTGTTCTTGTCTTGAGTCTCCTAGAAGCCACCAGTATAATTTTAGTGCCCACCACATATAACCTTATACCCAGAGTAGCCTGTTGTATTGTGTTGGCTTGGCAAGGTTTTTGTAGCAGGGGGGATACAGGCATGCCTTCTGTGAGAAGCTGCTAGAAGGTTTCCCTATGTCCGATACAGCCAATGGCAGCCAGCTCCAAGATAGACCCACCACTGGCCAAGCCCATCAGTGACGGTGGTAGCGCCTCTGTCATAACGTATTTAAAAACAGGAAAAAGTTGCAACAGAAAACTGCAGCCAGAGGAATATTCCCACTGCAGGCCAACTGTATTGGGTTTGCATGGCAAAGTTTTGGTAGCAGGGGAGATACAGGGGTGGCTTCTGTGAAAAGCTGCTAGAAGCTTCCCTTATGTCTGATAGAGCCAATGCCAGCCAGCTCCAAGACAGACCCGCTGGCCAAGGCTGAGCCCATCAGCAATGGTGGTAGTGCCTCTGGGATGACATAGCTAAGAAGGGGAAAAAAAACTGCAGGGGAACAACTGCAGCCAGAGAGAGGACTGAGAATCTGTTAGAGAAACAACTCAGCAGACACCGAGGTCAGTGACGAAGGAGGGGGAGGAGGTGCTCCAGGTGCTGGAGCAGAGATTCCCCTGCAGCCCGTGGTGAAGACCATGGTGAAGGCCATGGTGAGGCAGGCTGTCCCCCGGCAGCCCACGGAGGTTAGCAGTGGAGCAGATATCCTGCAGCCCATACAGGATCCCATGCCAGAGCAGGTGGATGCCCAAAGGAGGCTGTGACCCTGCGGGAAGCTCACGCTGGAGCAGGATCCTGGAAGGACCTGTGGACCCATGGAGACAGAGGAGCCCATGCTGGAGCAGGTTTGCTGGCAGGACTTGTGACCCCATGGGGGACACACGCTGGAGAAGTCTGCTTCTGAAGGACTGCACCCCATGGAAGGGACCCATGCTGGAGCAGTTCATGAAGAACTGTAGCCCATGGGAAGGACCCATGCTGGAGAAGTTTGTGGAGGACTGCCTCCAGTGGGAGGGACCCCACGCTGGAGCAGGGGAAGAGTGTGAGGAGCCCTCCCCTGAGAAGGAAGGAGCGGCAGAGATGATGTGTGATGAACTGACCGCAACCCCCATTCCAGATCCCCCTTTGCTGCTCAGGGGGAGGAGGTAGAGAAAATCGGGAGTGAAGTTGAGCCCAGGAAGTGGGGGGAAGGTGTTTTAAGATTTTGGTTTTATTTCTCATTATCCTGCTCTGATTTGATTGGTAAATAATTAAATTAATTTTCCCCAAGTCAATTCTGTTTTGCCCGTGATGGTAATTGGTGAGTGATCTCTCCCTGCCCTTATCTCAGGCCATGAGCTTTTTGTTGCATTTTCTCTCCCCTGTCCAGCTGAGGAGTGGAGTGATAAAGCAGCTTGGTGGGCACCTAGTGTCCACCCAGGGTCTACCCACCACACCTGTCTGCATTCGAAGGTGGATGGATAAAGAATCTAAAAATAACCCCTTTCTCTATACGGAGGAGAGAGTGTCGTAGCTCCTGTGACCTCCCTTTCACCAGTGTTTGCTGCTGAAATGCTGTATTCGTGTCACTGAGATTCAGTGCCAAGCTGAGCATTTGCCACCTATGTAGGAGCTTAAAATAGCACAGAGGCTGACAGAAATACCTTGAAGGCTGACAGAGGAGCGTTTTTCTGATATATTATACTCTGTTGTAGGAAGTTTTTATTTATTTAGAATGATATAAGCACCCTGGGGAGGGATATGGTTTAGATTTACTCTGGTCTGACCCAACCACAGTATGTCTGAAATGTAAAGTAGCGCTGAGCTCTCCCCAGTGGTCTGGAAATGGTGTGGCTCTATTGAATGATAGATTTTTAGCAGTTCTCCTGCATGGATCCCACTTGGTTGATGTAATGCTGATTAAAGCAAGCACTTTTCCTCTATAGCACTTTCATTCATCCCTCCATAGCCACTTACTGCAGAGATCATGCAGGCTTTTAATTATTTTTCTAAACAGAGAACATTTTTCTTGGAATTGCATCATGAAATTTTAATGACTGCACTTTTAATTCCAACAGAAAGACCTCAAATAGCAGCAAAGCCCGTGTGAAATTCCATGTAGGTCTTAGATTTCCTTCCACAGCACCAACAAGAAGATGGGACCCCCAGAGTTATATGAAGTGTTGTTATTTTCCCCTAGTCATAAGCCCCAAGGCTTTGCTTTGAATACAGGGAGGCAAAGCCTGTTTTCTGGTGCTGCCATTGCCATGGGTGCCCCATCACGCTGTCCTCAGCTCAAGCACAGCTAGATAAGAAACATGCCTCTATATCTCAGACTCATAGTCAAGATTACAAATGGGAGGATCTTCCCTGCTCATGCCCTGACAACATGCTAACCCTCCTCCCCAGACAAAAAAAGCATTGAGAAGGGCAGTAGTTGATTTTTTGCCACATACAGAAATGTCAGACACTGTGCTCCAAAGTGTGTTGGTGAACTAAATTGTACCCAGGGTAGGACATCGTAGCTAGTAATTTATATTCTCACTGTGAAAGTGGCACTGACAGGCAGGTGCTTATAGAGCCAACTGGGCAGTCATGGTCTGCAAATAGACCTTGCAGTCATACCACTACCATTCTTTGCAATGCACTTCACTTTATATATAAGAAAAGGTCTAAAGATTTAGGTTTTAATTCTAATATGGATTATTAGTTATCGTTCACTGTCTAATAGTGGGTAAAATATGACTCTATTTAACTGACATAAAATTGTACCAGTCATTTTCTGTACCTCTTCTACAAAATACATAGAAAAATCTTACCATTTATTTCAGTTCTCTCTTTCAGAAATCTTTCCATAGCCTTGAACTGTCTTTCCTTTTCTTCTTTCTCTTCCCAACATTTTCCTTCCCCTTATGCTCTCTCGAACAGGCTGCACTAAAATAATGGCCTGTTCCAGTTCTGAAACTTGGTGCATTTCAGTGGATGACTGAGAAGTGACTTGCATTGCTCAGAAGCTGGCATAGTGCAGGGATAGAAGGACAAAAAGAGGAAAGGAAGGAGAAGGAGAAGGAGAAGGAGAAGGAGAAGGAGAAGGAGAAGGAGAAGGAGAAGGAGAAGGAGAAGGAGAAGGAGAAGGAGAAGGAGAAGGAGAAGGAGAAGGAGAAGGAGAAGGAGAAGGAGAAGGAGAAGGAGAAGGAGAAGGAGAAGGAGAAGGAGAAGGAGAAGGAGAAGGAGAAGGAGAAGGAGAAGGAGAAGGAGAAGGAGAAGGAGAAGGAGAAGGAGAAGGAGAAGGAGAAGGAGAAGGAGAAGGAGAAGGAGAAGGAGAAGGAGAAGGAGAAGGAGAAGGAGAAGGAGAAGGAGAAGGAGAAGGAGAAGGAGAAGGAGAAGGAGAAGGAGAAGGAGAAGGAGAAGGAGAAGGAGAAGGAGAAGGAGAAGGAGAAGGAGAAGGAGAAGGAGAAGGAGAAGGANGGAAGGGAAGGAGGACCACTGGGCATTTTTCCATGCTCAGTGATTCTGAGTCTGATCACTTTCATTTAAACTCCTTGAGAAGAGGAAGATGGGAGAAAAGGAAGGAAATGGTCATTTTTTACAACCAAACAAGAATGAAGCTCATCTTGCACTTGGACTTCATTCTAGGAGGTAAAATATAGCTCCAGTCAAAGGCAGCTATCTGGCAAAAAAAACAGGTACCATCACTTTTCTTTACTAATGCAAAGATGCCCTGGGTAAATTCATCTAAGCTGGACTTGATCTCTGTCAGCAAATTTTGCTTCAATAAATCAATAAATCATCAAACTCAGAAAGGTTTTCACAAAGATGACCCAGCATATTAAGTTTCTGCAGTGCTTGGTGGGAGGATGCATTTGTGAAGATGTAATAAATGAGGTGAATTAGCTACCAGCTGAAGTGAATTATAGAGAGATCTTGATAGAAATTCAAGAATAAAAAACAAATTGAAAAATAGAAATCTGAGAATTCACACTTTGCTGTATTAAGCAATGAAAATTAAGATGTCCTTGCATCATTCCTAAGCATCTTAATCCTTTATTACTAATAAATGATCTTTCATAAAGGATTTTGAGGTGGACAGAGATAACAGTTTAATCATTTTGATGAAAAGCCAAGATTTTTCATCTTCAAAGTGCTAAAATATCAGCATACACCACTAATAATGAACCTTGTTAATCATTAGCATCCCTCAAATATATTGGGAATAACACTTTTCCTAAGAGCTTGCGAAAGAATTGAGAAAAAAGCGGGTGGGTTTTTTTTAGGTTAGACCTTTTATAACTAACTTTATTCATATTTTAATGAGTAATGTATGAATAAGTAGATTTTTAAGTTAACAAATGAATATTTAAAGAAAAGAGAACAGAATAAATTTGTCAATCAAAAGTCCTCCAAACCCAGGTACATGCTCCAGGCCTGATCTTGAAAACATTTATGCACATGAGTAACTCGTGACTCATGAGTCATTCCAGTAAAGTCAAGAGTACTAAATTAACCTTTTTTGAGGAATCCATGTTAGGATGACAGTTTCTATTCCACCCAAGAGAGTGGAAAAGACAAACATCTGCAAGGTAGTGGCCTTATGTGTATATATATATTTTATATATATATATAAAATAGGGTCATCATCTAGGCTTTTTCTCCAGAAAAAGATGGAGGGGCTGGGGAGTAGCTCTGTAGGAAAGGCCCTGGGATGGTGGCAGGCAGCAAGCTGAACATGAGCCCGTGGTGTGCCCTAGTGGCCAACAGCACCTGCGTGTAGGAACAGAGGCATGGCACATAGACCAAGGAAAAGGATCATCCCTCTCTATATGGCACTAATCAAGCCATATCTAGATACATCATCGAGTTTTGGGCCCTGCAATGGAGGAAAGACATGGACAAACTGGAGGGAGCTTTTGGAGGGCCCCCAAGGCAGTGGAGCCTGGAGCCCTTGGCATGTGAGGAGAGGCAGGGAGATCTGCGCTGGTTCAGCCAGGAGAAGAAATGGCCTCAGGGGCACCTAAAAGCCCCCCAGTGCCTAAGAGGAGTAATTGAGAAGATGGAGCTGGACTTCTCACAGTGGTGCAGGGTGAGAGAATGAGGTACAAATGTGCATAAGTTAAACGAGAGAGTTTCAGACTGGATATAAGGAAAAGCATTTCCCCTATGAGAACAGTCAGAGAGAGGAGTAGGTTGTCCAGAGAGGTTGTGCAGTCTCCCTCCCTGGAGATTTTCCAGACCCAACTAGGGAAATCCCTGAGCAGCCTGGTCTGATTCCATAGCTTACCCTGCTTTGAGCAGGAGGTTGGACCAGGTCACCTCTTTTAACTCATTTTCAACCTGATCCTGCAATCCCACGAATTACCCACTGTTGCTGAAATCATGTGAAATTTGAATTCCCTCCTTCCTTATGCTTGGCTGTTGCTAGTGAAGAAATGGTTCCTTCTTTCCTATCTTTCCTTATGAATTGTTATGTTTTATCCTCCTAATGAAGTTCTTCAAACCTACTGACTACCATGCAGCCTAACCTTGATCCTTCCATAATAATAAGCACTTACTATGAGTTACTGCTATTACTTTTTAAGTCAAGGATGCTGCTATCCTGGTATATCACATCAACTGCAAAACAACATAAACTTAATCAACAGATCTTTCTGTCTAAGAATCGATTAAGCATCTCACTTTTTTAATTTTCCCAGTAAAATACTGTGATAAAAGGATTATACACATCAGCATGTGAAGCTCTGTGTGTGTGACCTCTAATATAATACTTTTGTATTGGTGACTAATTTGGCAGGAAAATGCATCAGCACATTTGTAGAGAGTGAAGGAAATCAGGTTATATGAATCAGGAGTCCCTTTTCTTTGTGTTTCACATGGTCCCCCTTACACAGGCTACCCAGGCACAGGCTATTTTCAGTTACCGAAGGAATTTATGTACCAAGGTCTCATTCCTGTGGACTAAACACTGAGCTCCATTATAAATCTACAAAAATCCCACTTCAGAGTCCCTTAGTTGTCAGAACTGTCTGCAGGCATGAGCATCTCCATAAGGGTCTAACTAGAAACAAAAAAAGGTCATGGTTATGAAATCTTACAGCTAGCCTGGCTAGGGCACCATGTCAGGAATTTGACTCCTGTAGGCTGGGAATGGGCAAGGGCTGTTAATGGGAAAAGGTTATATCCTATATGCAAGGTAAGCAATGACTCGTCTTCCTCTGTCCACTTTTTAAAAGCAAAGTAGCCACTGAGGCTTTCTGTGGAAGGCCAGATTTTGTGTGTGCACACATGGTACCATGCGAAGTCCCACAGAGGACTTGCACTCTGCAGAGTGCCTGGTTCCTAGTAGGGTTTAGGCAGGAGAGATGAACATATGCATTCTAGCTAGGAGAGCATATTCAAACCTGAAATGCTCAGACCTGGAGAACTTTGGCTTTGAAATCAAAGAGGGAGATGTCCAATGAGTTTCAGCAGCTCTGAGGTAGCTATGGAGCAAGCCATTCTTACTTATAAAGATTCTGGGGTTTATAACATTTTAAATGCTTATGCTTTCTAGATTTGTCCCTAAGTCCATTAAAAATGTTTGCAGCAGATCTTGGGGAGGAAAGACATATTTTTGCAAAAATAAAACAAAAATTAAAAGAAAGAAGGAAAAGGAGAACTTTCTGAAAGAAATGCTAGAGAAAGATCTTCTTCAGCTATTTTCCTGAAAAAAGGTAAAGGTCAAGCTCAAGTTCTAGTTAATAAAAAGAGCAGGGAACTATCTGAAGGAATTCTCAGATGATATCTTAATAGTTATAAATCCTCTTATTTCTCTTGCATGTTATTAGCGACTGTCACAAACTGCTTCTTCCAAATCAGAAGGGCAAGAAGAACTACAAAAGAGGACAGATTTAAACAGATTTCACCCATCCTGGACAGATAGGAAAATCCAGTACATCTCTGCTCTGGATGTTAAAGGATGAATGTTAAAGGTTACATATTCTTCAACATGGATACCATCAAAAGTGGTGAGAGGGACTAGCAAGTAAGGAGAGGGGAAAAGAAGAACTATTTCTTCTTACAACACTGGTATCTTCTGTGCTTTCCAGCTTTCTTTTGTGCTCAAGTTAGGAAAGAAGGAGCTCTATAATCAGATGTTCCAACATCAGAAAATCAGCTAAAACAGATTGCTTTCCCACTGCAAATCTTCTTATATACAGAGTAATTTCATATCTACAAAGTTAATGAAATATGAAGTAATATTTGACATATGTTTTTAAAATCAAGGTGAGTGCATATCTTGCTGACCAAGTCTTTGTTCTGTGGTTAAATGCCCATGACTATCCTTTGGAGAGCATTCAAGAAGCTTTTCCATGTAGCCTTCCCAGTACAGACCCATATTAAATGAAGGATTATAAACCTGTCTCAGTAGATGATAGGGAATAGCCAGACTTCTTGTCTGGCCAGTTATCTCTCTGATCATTCTCCAACTCTTAAAAGCAACTATAGGAATAATATGGACTTGTGTCCCTCTAATATGATGATGACTCAGAGGTTTTATCATCTTTACTAAATGTTACAAATACAAGTGTCCTAAGATAATTATGTAGCTGGACAAGATGAAGGATTGATAAAAAGTAGCTGCCTGAGCCAAACCTGATTAAGTCTGGTGAGTGGAGGAACACTTTCTGAAGAATTCCCAAGCCCAGTGTAGGCTCCTCTTTCAAAGTGCACTCCACCGGTAGTCGGGTCAATTTGTACTCCTTTAGTGTCCTGGGGGGTTCTCCATTGCTGTATGTTCGCACAGCAGTGTCCACTCAGTCACCTGCTGAGGCCTACAGCACTCTATTATTTCCACGCCATGATGATGTGACCTTACCCATTATCAGATGCTGGCCAACACACACCACGTGATGACCTGCCCCCTGCTAGCAATGCAACATGTTTAGGTCTACAACCTTATTCATTAAGAAGTCTGACATACAACAAGCACATCTCCTCAGACACTTTAAGTACCTCAGAGTTTCTCAAAGAGCATGGAGTCATATTTAAAATGACTACCACTACCCTTTGACATGATCCTTAGCTTAGGCCTAAGCTATGTTCAAGCCTAGTTAAAGCCTCAGAATGACATTCTTCACTAGCTTTTTTTGTGGTATGATGGAACTCTACAATAATGATGAAGGCCATATAGAAGACGATAACTTTTGCAGAGGTCAAAACAGTGGAAACAAACAATTTTGGGAGCTAAGGAATATGACCTTTCTTACCAACTTCTGTTTGAAAGATTGAAAACATGTTCTCTGGAGTGTTTGCAAGATTTCTTGGGTTATTATGAGATAATGGGGCATGTGTTGCCCCTGAACAGCATGAAAAATCCTCAGTGGGCCTTCTGCTGCGGAAACACAACCTTTGCAAGGTTGCAACTAGTCTACAGCCAAAAAAGAGTCTAAATCATAAGTCTCTTGCGAAGGCAGATTCTTCTGAGCACATTAAGGAGACAGAAGGGCAAGGTTTTCTTTAAGCTCACTGAGGAACTGATTTTGGTATCTTCACTAAGAAATACCTTTCCTCTGGTGAAATCCCAATATTGTAAGTCAGTACAACCCAAAGCTAAATATTTGCCCTGACATCCGATGCAGAGCTGAGAATGATGAACTATATAAATACATATGAACGTTCTTCGCTTTATCCTCCTGGGTATGCTCCCTAGGTGCTTCATGCTGTGGCAGTTTTCATCTGCTAAAGATATGTCCTAACACTTGGAAATGAACAAATGTAGCTGAAATAAGGCTTCTTGAATAACTTCAGAAGTTGTAGAATATAGTACCTGACTGAAGTTGCACAAGAGCTTTAAAATTTCATGTGTTGTACCTACTTTTTTGTGTCTATTCTTTAGCCAAAGAGCTGATAGAGTTAATCCATGTGGCATTTCTGATGTCCATGAGCATCTTTTTTCAATACTGTTACCCCATTGTCTTCTTTCTCATGTCTTTTTTTCAGAAGTTAACAAATACCTATTCTGTTTTTTGTTTTCTCCTTCATGCTATATATGTAAAGGAAATAAATGTTTTTGTCCTGCTATATAAAATAGTTAAAAACTTAACACTGATAATCCAGACTCTCTAAACAGATAATAACCAGTAAGTCTACCCTCACCCCAGGATAATGCTATTTAGCAATTAACTGCAAAGTTGTTTGTAAGCTGATATGTCACCTGTACATTTCAGTTTAGCCTCACCAGAAATTCCTTTCAAACAGACAAGGAAACAGACTCCTCCTGTCTAGTTCCACCACACCTTCAGCAACATCTGGTGTCCAGAACTATCTGCTGGGGTAATACTTTAAGCATGACAGCCCAAAATGGAGCCTGGGTGGAGGCACTGTGTAACAAAGTCCTTGGAAAGGTCATTCTTTAAATATTTCTCATGTAAACCTGCCCTGTTCTTCTCCTCCGCAAATTTACAGCAAGTATACATTTTAATGAAAATATAAAGAAAAGGAATGGGCTGAAGTTCCAGAAGACGACAGACCTATAGAAAACCATTTACTCTGGGACTCTTGCTCTAAAACAGCAATTCATAACCATGCAGCACATGCACAAATAATTAAAAGATTTTAATTTCATAAACTTAGTATAGCTAAAAGCAGCCTCAAGCCTTGATCAGTACATACAGGCTTCTTGGTTCTCAGTGGTGGCAGGGAACAAGCTCAGCAACTGGAGTTTAGTGAAGCATAGAGGAGGACTGACTGCATCCGAGTTCTCTGGTCCTGTGTCCCTGCAAAGGCCAGAGCAGCATGGGAGGCTTCCCATCCACATTGAATCGTCTTCAGATGTCAGATAATCCTTCTCTTGGTAGTTGATCCCATCCTAGAGCTACATTTTAGCAGTAATAAAGTGCAAAGCCACCACATTATCCTTCAGAATCAGGCAGAAGCAGGAAAAAGGTAGAAAAGTCTCCATCAGCCATTGTCCTTGTAGCATACATTTCGTATACAATCTGAAGAAAAAGGTCGGTCTAGATAAGAAATAAAGATGGCACATCTAAATCATATTTTTAAGCTGAAAATCTCTGCCTCCCCAGATAGTTATAATACTCTTACCACAAAGCAGAATAAAATTATATCAAGCTCAACTTCACGGAGTAGGTTTAAATGGTAATTCTTATTTCTCACTCAAGTTTTTTGAAGTTTGAATGTGTCATTTATGCTTGTGTTGTAATGAGTAATATAGAAGGATTGAAATGATTGAAAATTACATGATTATCACTGTAATTTAGCACTCAGTTAATGAAGGCTTGAACTGTTGTTCATATTGCCATAGTGCAGTTAGCAGGTATCCACACTGAATACAGTTTACATTTGCAAGAAACTGAGTTAGCAGTAAAGGTTAATCTGCTGCTATATAAACATTTGATCTTGCAGTGATCCCATTAACCTTTTTCGTATGCAAAGATTAGGAATAAGCAGCTAGCAAAATACTAACCTTATTTAAAATTGAAGAGCTGTGAGTACCCAACAATTTTTTTTATTCTTCCATATAGGGGCAGAGATTTAAAGGCTTCTTCCACTTCCTCCACAAAGTGATCAAGCCCAAAGTCTCACAGGTTTTATTAATGTATTAAAACAAAGTTGTAATCAGCAGTTCTGTGAAGCAAACTCAATCTAAAAAAAAAAAAAAAAAAGGAAGTTTTCATCTTGGCTGACTTGGGTTTGAATCCTATCCTGACTACAAGAGTGAAGAGGGGTTTGCAGGTTCCTCTGAGTGAGCTCTCCAACACTGCCTTTCACCAAGAACTTCAGTGGGACTCATCCCACAGTCAGTAACTGAACCTCTTGGCAGTGCAGGCAGTAGAGAGATCCTCCCTCTGTGGGTCCTAAGGGTGAAGATGTCATGCCAGGTTTTATTACGTTAGCAGCTAGAAGTTTCCAATACTTGTTTCTTCTCATTAATGACACCTATCTGCTCTCCTATGGATGCATTCCGGATAGCTGCATTTTTGTGAGCTTTCCAACTTTGCAAGATCTTGGTGAAAAATAAATGCAGTCAACAGTTGCAGCTGCAAAAGCCAGTTCTGGTGCTGAATTTAGTAGCTTAGATGTCTGCACATACAATTACAGATTTACTGCTTCCAGGCAGAGGAGAGGCCACTAATCACAGGATCATAGAATAATTTAGGTTAGATGGGGCTTCTGGAGGTCATCTGATCCAACGCCTGCCCAAACCAGGGACTACTTCAAAGTCAGAGCAGGTTGCCCAGTACCTCTTCCTTCTGTGATATTTTTCCATGGCAGGGAATGGTACACAGTGATGAGTAGTGTGACAGTAGAGTAGTGACTTGGACACTGAGAATTATAGTGGATGATGGCTGTGAAGGATGGTCCTACACTTCTATACCCTACATTGTTTGGCAGTCTATCTCCATCTTCAAACCGGAGAAGGAAGCTAGCACTAATTTATTTGCATTTTCTTCAAACATAAACTTTTTTGGCATGTTGCCCTAAGAGGTCAGCTTCATTGCTTCAGAAGGAGTAGAGCATCCTGGGCAAAAACAGTAACAATAGTTGCTAATGAATTTTAAAACAACAAATCATTACAACACTGGTAATAGTCTATACACCAACACTGTGATTGATTTCTGAATAATTAATCTAATATTTTCATCAGGGAAAAAAAATATTAGATAATGTGCACTTGTGTTTTACGGATTACTTGAATCAGCTTTTATGGTATGAAAATAGAAAATATTTGCAAAACAGGCTTTATGTCTTCTATGAGTTTGTGCAGCACCTAGCACAACAGAGCTGCTCCCAGAAATAAACAAACTCTGGAGTTTTCGCAGATATTTTGCCCCGTGCATTCTCTCACCTTTGTGTTTTAGTAAAAAATAGCTACTATAGGCTGTTTTGAAATCATTTAACTGCCTTCAAAGCCTGCTCAGACCTTAAGGCGACGATGGCAATGTGAGCTGTCAGGGCACCACTGAGTCCCTGAGTACTTCCAGAGAGCAGCAGTGATAAACGAGACCAGCCCTGCAGCTGCTGCTGTTCGAGTCCCATTTGGTGCAATGCCCCCATGGCCGTGCAAATCCAGTGATCGGAAAACTGACTCCAGGAACGTCGATGCCCCTGGCTGAGAGCAGCTTCTGCAGCCGGCATGGCAGGAGGGCATCCATGAGCAGCAGCTCCCGGCTAGTGGCAAAGAGGCTGCCATGGTGGTCCGGCACCACCACATTATGACCTCCTGGGCGGCTGTGTCTGGCAGGCCCTGCTGCCACGCAGGGACTTGGCGGTGCTGCCCATCTCTCTGTGTGAAAGGAGCTGCTCCTCTGTACAGGCAGACCATTTTGGTCATGTTCTGCCTTCATTTATAATGTTAGCTGAAGCATATTTAAGATGTCGCTGTTGCTCAAAGGTGGAAATCTGCAGTGAGGTTTGTTCAATGACAATTATTACCGCAGATCATGGTGACAGTGTGGATAGAAGTCCTTACCATCACTATGGCTTCACCAACTGACTCGTGTTTATTTCTCTGTTATGGCAGCAGAAATGGCAAAAAAGTAAATGTCTGTACATTTTAATGGGCTTGGCGTAGATGGCAATATATTTGCACTTGCATCTAGCTAATACGCACTTGCTAGACTGCACACTTTATAATCTGCAACAGAAGTTGGCAGCCTCTCCCCACCTCTCAGCTAAGATTTAATGGAAGGTACTGCAGTCTTCTATTAATAGCATAATTTCTCCTAGCTACAGCGCATGGGCTAGCTAGCATACCATGAAGAATTGCCTCAGTACAGCAGATAGAAAACATAGCATTGTCATAAACAGCAAATCAGGGTGACAACATAAATGAGCTGATCACACCTTTTGACTGATTGCACATTTCCATTTGCTTATCTACTTGTTAATTTGCAAATTTAATTATTTTCAAAAGAGTTTCTAATAATTACTGCAAATTAGTGAGCTACTGTTGCATTACACATTGTTAAACCAATCTGACTAGTAGGAGCAGAATCAAATAGCAGAAAATAGTAGAAAATTAAAATGGAAAAAGAAATAGAAGTTCTTATAACAAGCATAAGATTACTGCACATTTTATCATTATTTTAAAATAACAAACAGCAGAAACAGCCTACACTTTAAGATCTCTTCTGAAAGAATGGATGCCCATTTGAAAAATATTTGTCACCCACCCTTGCCTTTGCCCCCCCCAAAAAAGCAGGGAACAATATATACTATGGTGAATGTCTGTGCTGACATAATCTGTGGTACTTCTTAGGTTAGAAACCACCTCTTGGATCCTGTCTTCCTTGGTTACCTAGCCTGTGGTCAGCCGTCAGTGATGCCATGCCAGGTTTTTAAGGAAACATTGGTCAAATGAAAGCCTTGTGAAGAGCAAGTAGTTCTTGCTAATACATCATCCAGGCTGTAAAAAGTCCAGTAGTGTTTTGTGATAGAAATAATATCACATCAAGATGGCTGGCTCCAGGGCATGAGTTAAGTCCCAAGCCCCCTTGGCCAAACAGGAGACAAGCAGCTCTGCCATGTTCAAACAGAGGTGAGAAGGGCAGGCAGCTGCCATCCCACGCACACCGCATTGTGGCTCACCACAGAGCCCATGACACCCCATAATCCCGGTGTGCTGGTTTGGGTGGGTCAGATGCCAAGTCAGGATCATCATCGGCTAGAGGTGAACCAGACGGCCTCCCCGAGTCGCCAGTGTAAATCATGCTGCTGCACATACTTCACACTGCCACAATAGCAGGTCCCCTGTGGCAGGAATTTTTTCCAAAGGATTTTATAAAATGCCCAAAGAAAAATTAGTACATTTTCCCCTCCTTTCTCATTTTAAACTGAGTTTTCAGGCAAGCATAGGTCAAAGAAATGAGAACAAGCTTTCACACCAAGTTCAGTAGATGATTCATAAAATTAATTTTGAATGTTACAAAAATAGACTTAAAGTGTCTTAAAAACAGAAGCACTGGGTGTCCTTTTGCTCTTTTTTGATCTCCTCTGTTTGACTGGATCAATAGTGAAAGCACCTGAAGAACGGCTACCCAGGAAGGAAATTCTTAATCAAATACTTGTTCTTATGGTGAGTGCTAGTAGAGCTGAGGTGGGGATTATTGAAGTTAGCAGCCACATCGTATACAGTGGAGAGAAACTGCTGAACACACCTGAAGCTCGGTCCACAGTCCGTCCTGCATTATATTTAACACGCATTCCCACCACATCCTACCTTGACCATGCCCTGACTTCATCATGAGACAGGTCCATGAAAACTAATGTCATCTTTGAAGCAGGGAATCATGCTCTGTCCTCACAAGAATTTTATCAGGGAAGAGATTGGGAGAACCTGATTTACACAGCTGAGTTTTCTTCCTGCCAAGCAAGAAGGAAGGAGCCCCATCCAGGCAAAGTGCTGGTTTACTCATCTACCACCAGCTTTGTGTTAATAAGGTTCCACTGGTGGCCTAAGATTGCTCGAGTTGAGGGGGATCCCCTTGGTAAAAAATGCCTTGATGACTAAATACTAGTAGGCTTGTCTAGAAGCAGATCATCATTTCTCCCTTCTGCAGAATAAAGCTAAGCTGAATTTAATTTCATCTGTGAGAAAGGGATTAAGCATTGGGGTTTACAGGTGACTGGAGTGTCTGAGGCTGCAGACATGCTGCACTGGAAATATTTCTTGGTGGGTTCAGTTAAGTTTAGCCTGATTCTTCTACCAGATTCCCAGGGATTATCTTGGATTCCCTCTTTTGGGGGAAGTGGCAGGTCAGCCTGGCTCCACGTGCAGGTTGCTTCTGAGCCCCAGAGCCCTTTCCAGCCAGGGGACTCAGACTTGCATTCCCTTTCCTGCACATCACTCTTTTATGTTTCCTATTCTGCTTATTACACCAGATTAAAGAAACAGGGTAATGCTGCAGGCTTTCCTGATGCAGTCACTCCAGCCAAGGCATAAAAAGTACTGAGTCTGGAGTGTAAAATTTTGCCTGAAAATTTCTTTTCGTTTTCTGCTATTGTTGGGGGTACTCTGGTGCCTAAATTTAAGCACATAAGTGACTGGGACAGGAGCCCAGATTCAACTAGTTTGTTATGTAGTTAAGAGGTGCAAATTAGATGTCCTGACTAACCTGTATCTTTCTGCAGACCATACAAAAAGCGATGGAAGTTGATGACCTAGTTGCTCACATCTAACATCTTAACACTAACACTGTCCTAATCTCATGCTGAGACCCCATATCACTCCTGACAGACTTTTACTGAATTTTGTTTTTAAGGCATCCTTTGATGGACAATCTCTATCTCCCTGAAAAGCATACTCTTTAGCATGAATGCTAAAACACTTTTTTTTTTCTAAAATGAATCTCCTTTGCTGGTGCTTAACCCTGTTTTTTTTTGTCCAGTCCACAGTTATGTCTTTCATTTTTTGCAGCTACATTCTTATGGTTGGAGGCTGTTTTGACATCCCCATTCAGTCTTCCTTAGACTGACAAACACTCAGATTTCTTCAGTCTTTCTTCACACACCACATACATCACTTCTTTGACCTGATCACTCTTGTCTTCCTCTAAATTATTTTTAATTATTAAATCTAAATAATATCTAAATTATTTTTGATTTTTACCCTCAGTTTTCTTGAACAGCCATACAAAAATAGGAGGCAGTCTGCTTTCTGAGACAGCTCTTCTGACTGGAAGAAGGGAAAAAACACCTCACTTGTTTTACATCTAGCATTGGTCTTATATGCCCAGAAGAAGGTCTGCATTTTCCACAGCAATGTGATGCTGGTAAGAAGCACAGCCAGGTAGCAGCATTTCATTGAAATCACATTTCCTTTTCTGTAGCCAGCTGTGCTTTTTCTTCTGTTTTGGCAGTTAGTTGATTATTCCTATGGAAGTGCAGAACATTTTACCTTTTCTTATCAAGTAGCATCCCATTTATTTCACACCAGTTTTTTGCATTGCTCCATTTGCCATGAGCACTCTGAGGTAAGGTCCCAACTTCCATCACGTTTGCTATCCCCCTTCCCTACCCCCTGCCACCCTCCCGACGGGGTGGTATCTGCCAGCTTGCTTTCTCTTTCTCATATCTTTTTAAACATTATGGGAAATATTAAGTAAGATCAGCTCCGGGGCAGACCCCATCCTGGGTACCAGGCATTTGTGCCTAAAGGTCTAAATCTTAGACAGCCACATCAGATGGCCTCAGCAAAGCAGGCTTTTTCAGAGAGAGTTTCACCTAGCCTGTCCCTAGCACCTCTCTCCAGACCCATGAATCCTTCCAGGGGTGCATGCTACTTCCCCGTGATTTCGGGGGAGGCCAAGTGAAGGAATTAGCTTGGGCTGAAAGTCTGCTTGTGATCCCATGACTCTGGCATGCAGTTTCCACCTCAGGAATCATAAACTACAGCCCCCTCACCTCCACGTCATCTGACATAACCCCACCAGGTGCATGTGTCCTCAGCCCCTGACCGCCTGCAAAGGCACCTCTCCAAGGGCTTTTGGGAAGGTGGACACCAGGAATACATGCCACAGCAGGTCACACAGCCTTCAAATTACACCTGCAGCCATAGGCTATGGGCCAGAATAAATGATGCAGTCTGCGGGCTCTGCCATTGCATGTAAGAAATTCAAGTGACCACCAAAATCCCTAATGCAGTCAAGATACATGATCTATCACCACCTCCTTTCCCTGTGGCCTGTAACCCTGCCATAGGGGAAAACCCATAAGGGCTGTGCCCTGGAGCTCCGGTCCATGTGAAGCTACTACCCCCTGCCTAGATCTTTGCTTTGTAATTTCTAATGTATTTTACCCTGGCTTTTATTTTTCTCCTTTCAAGCCTTTCAGGCGATCTGCTTCAGCACTGGCTCATAGCATGTCAGTACTGCTATTAGGTAACTGTGTCTAATGAATCTCAAAAGCCTAAAAAGGCTTCCGAGAGGCCTCATTTTGTTTACAGAGATGAAGGGGCTGATCAGCTATTCTGGAAAAACAAGATTTTTGGGAAAAGGGGCTCTGTCAAAGTTACTTTACAACTTATTTGCTTTTTAAACAAAAATAAGCATTTAAGTAAACTTGTACATTGACAGTGTGCTGCTTTTGGAGTTGTTTCTTTTCTCAGTATTATTACAGAAGTGGACAAAATTGCTGTTTTTTTCCTCAGTAACAGAGGTTGCTTCTCCTAAAAATGTAGATATATTCTTGCACAAAGACATAATTCAGAAGCTAAAAAATATATGTACTGGCAAGGAATAAAAAATACAAATCATAATGCAAGGAGAACCAAGAAATTAATTATTTCTGTAATCCACATTTCTGATGAATATGATGCATACCTTTCTGAGCGACTATAGCTGTCTTTTTCCCTGGTAATTGTGGCATAATGCAAGCCTCATCATCTAAAACCAGAAATTAATAGAACATTTCTTTCAATTAGACATATGAAAAATGCATTTCAAAACCAAGCCACCACGTGGAGTTCAGCTTTTAGAGCTGGAGAGCGTGTGATCTTAATGCTTCTCTCCTTTGCTAGCTCAGTTTACATAAATTCAGTTTATAGACCCGTTAATCCTGGTCACTCTGCTGCTCCTCCCTGAAAGGACTTTCAGCAGAAGCATCACACACAACAGAAGAGTGGGAAGGGAGGGTGAATTAACACTGGTTTCCTAACAAGGGTGGATTTGCAGTGCTGTGCTGTATATGAATCTCTACATCTCATTCTCTGCTTTGGGCAGCCTCTCCTATCAAAAACAGGAACTTTCCACAGCACCACCTCAACAGACAGGTGAGATGCAGCGAGCTGGTTTTGTCCACACAGCAGCTAAGCAATAACACCACTAGTTCCTAAAAGAAGGAGGGTCCTGTTTCCATAAACCAAACTAGCAACTGCTTGTGGGCTTGCCACTGATTTCGATGGAAGCAGGATTGTTCTCTGCCTAAAGTATCTCTGCTCTGAGATTATTAGAGAAATAGTACTAATGAAGATTTCACGTCTGTGGTTTTGCTGGTACGGGTGTTACCAATTATTTATTCTGATTATTTCATTAAAGTACTGAGTTATAGACAACATAGAGACACAAAAGCTAAGTTAAGGATTCAGTGGGAGCCTAAATGATCACTGATAATTAACTGCCCCTCTTTTAAAAGGCCAGGGCTTTGAGAATCCTCCTGGTGGGGAAGAGATGGGGAGAAGAGGCAGGGTTTTGTTTTAATGAATTAAAAGGGGATGACAAGAAAAAAGTATAGTAATGGCTGGTTTGCTGCGGAGTAAGAATTCAAGGGTCTCTAGAGACCCCTGCATCATCATGAAGGATCAGCCTTGAAGTTTAGCCTGAATTAATCCATCTAAAGGAACTGGTGAATACTCTCTTGATCTGTAACATTTATAGGCTTTGGAGAGGGAACAACGCAGGGGAGTGATTTAAAGCTTCAGACGAGCAAAACCTTGCAGGTATATGCTTAACCTTGAGCACCCTCTTCTCTTTAGGAAAGTGGCTGAGCATTTCCTTTTAATCTCATTGACATTTTCTAAAACCTATTGTCTTCCATGCTCAGGTAGTACTTCCAGCCCACAGGTATTACTTAAGGACTTTGCTGAAGAGTCTTCATCCTTCCAGAGCACTTCTGATCCTTAAGCTTCTGCTAGCTCCACCAGCTCCTGTTGCCATTTATTACTTCTATTTATAGTTTTTTAGGTGAGGCCACCATTAAATAGCATATTGATTGATTTATTTACAAATTATTTTAAGATCCCAGATGCACTGCTTATAATTTTTCTAATGCATACAGCAAACTGTACTTTCTACCACCGATTTATTTTATATCATGTCATTAATGTGTCTCTAATATATGCCTCCTTAGCTGCATTATTCCTGCTCCATCTGAAGAGCAGCTCAGGGCTGATCTTACTTAGCTGAAGGAAACCGAGACTCCCTTCTGTGAGCAGGGAATTACTGAGGCTCCTAAACACCCAAAAGCATTTCAAGAAGGTGGCTGAAGTCTGAGAGAGTCCAGGAAGACTGCTGGCACAGTTCTTGCCAAGCAGAAAGGCACAGTGCTGAGTCCTGCCAGTTTATTTACTTGTCCCTCTGTCTTCTGCCTGCCTTGCCAAGACAAGGAACCGGAGATCTCCAGTTGGGTCACCTGCTTGGGCACTTTCCCACTGGGTCCTCCCTGGTTTCCAGCTCCCCTTCATGGCTAAGCCATCTTTGCCATCTTTTCCTGTTTCACAGAGAAGTAGTGTCATTGATTTCCATGTCCAAAACCAAGACAAAGCAAAAGGAAAGCCCCACATTTCAGAGCTCTAAAACTATTCTTGAAAACATGGTTTCTCCAGCTTCACAAGCACTAATGAGTTATGCTTTCATATTTATATCCTAAGCCAACACCACTGAAACATTCATCAAAAGGCTAGTATGGCAGCACTTTTCAGCCCACCAGGATATTCCCCCCAGCTATGTACTCAAATTACAGATGCATGCTACAGCACGCAGAGGGTACGTTCATTGGAGTATCATTCCGTTTAAAGAGAATGATGATGGGGGAGAAGCTGACAAGAGAAAAGGATGAGGGCAGTACATTAATGAACTCTCCTAAATCAGTGTGTGTAACTGTCTAGCCTCTTCAAAAAGACAACAATCAGCATCCAGAAAAATAACGCATTGCAAAAGAGATGTCTCTTTTTGCAGCTGTGGTTATTGCTTTGGCTTCATGGGCCTTGTGTGCAGTGTATTTAAAGATAACATCTGCCTCATTTTTTCTTTTCTGATAAAGAAAGTGCATTTTAATCAATGGTATTAATTTATTCCTTTCCTTGCTCAAATAGGAAATTGTCATTTCAACAAGATTTCCCTGTCAACTCAGAGGTAAAGTAATGAACTATTTTATTGACATGCTTTCCCTTGTAATAGTTATTAGCAAGCTCTCCATTTCATTGTCCAGAATACACTTCCCTGTAATACTGTCTTTTTTTATTACATTTGTTTGATTTTGCAGCAGTAAGCTACCGTTTTATTAAAAAGCAACGACAAAACGCAGCACATTCCCAACTATATATGAGTCTGTGGTGAATGTAGGAACTGTTTTTCTTCCTTCACTTAGAGCAGAAAAACTATGCTGCAACAAGAATTTCAGTAACTAATTGGTACGGGTGATTTTCACAAACATGCTCCTGCTGTGAGACCTTTTGCTGCAGATTAACTTTTACATCCACTTCAGCCAAAAAAATAACAACTAACAAGCAGTTTAATAACCTCTCTCCCCACTCCACCAAGCTGTTCCTGCAATCAAACTTTTTATTTTTCTATACCCAGCCATTGTAGGAAAATGGACCAGTTGTGAAGAGGTAAGAGAAAATGTGGTAGAGCATCAGTTCTGGTTTTCTGTTTGTGTTCTTGGTAAAGGTTTTGGCATGCCCCTGCTGTTTCTGATGTAGATTACTGATTCATAATGGGACTTTGCAGTAAGATGCTGGCTCATTTTCCATGTGGTTAAAATTGCTTCATGATATTTCTCAAAAGAGCACAATGGGGATTAGAAAGAGCTGCAGCATCTCATTTTTGGAGATCTGCTGGTGAAGTGACATTGCTCTGCACTCATGCACGCCCTCTGCCCAAAAGCCAGATTCTGCATGTTGCATTGAACAGGAGTCCATGTGTCTGACCTCCACGCGCAAGTGGAGCCTCCCCCTTCCACAGCCTACAGCTCAGCAGTGTCCTGGCCGCATCCTGGCAGCCGGACTTGGCCATAGCTGCCAGGGCACAGCCCCACGCCGCTGCTTGCTCCCCACAGGCAGGGGGGCAGGTAGGAAGCTGGGAGGGTTTCTAGGGCTCAGTGACCCAGAAGATAACCAACATCACTTCTGGACCATGTGCCCAAGGGAATGCATAACTGCTCCTTCTGAGCACGCACAGAGCACACAGCAGAGATAAAATTCAGCTTTATCATAAACATTATAATATTCTCTGCTTATCTTAAAGTCTGATCTGCCCGAGAGAGGTGGAGGCTCTTGGGTGCTATTTGGACAGTGTGTCCTTTTTCTGGGCCTTGGAACTGCAGATTAAATCTCAAAAATGTGAAGCAAGCAAACCCCAGAAGTCCAGAAAGCAATTGCTCATAAAAAAAAAAAAAAAAGACAGACCAAAAATAATTTTTAAAACTTACTGAGCCAGTCCCATTACTTTGGAAGGGGCAGATCATGATTTTTTAATGACTCAAGGGAACAACAGTGACCTCCTGTTAACCGTGACAGTGAAGAGACGGTCTCTTGACCTTCCCTCTCTGCACCAGCCCATTCCCCATGCTTCCAGTGGAGCCAGGATTTCACCCAGCCTCCTCCAGTGTTTTCCTGTGGTCCTGTCTGTGCATTAATAAAAGGGCACAAGTTTATATTCAGGGCAAAGAAATCTTTGGTGTAGCTTCTAGCTACACAGGAACTGATTAGTGACCTGATTAAAAAAAATAAAAAATTCAATGGAAAGATTCCGATAACCCTTCAACACTCTGTGTATGCTGTCAACAGGATACGTTTATGTAAATTGTTGCTTTAATATTGTTAATGTAGATTGTTGTAGATTGGCTTTTTCCCTTCCCTTCCCTTC
>VZTL01004407.1:6779-16989 GCA_013400535.1 Scopus umbretta
CCATTTTAAACCCAAAAAAAAAAAAAAAAAAAAGTCTAGGTTTGGTTCAAGCTTCAAGAGGAATTTTTTGAAAATTTGGAAAAACCATTCAGCTGGAGTTGCATAAGGGAGGAGGCTATGCCAAGAGAGTACAAAGACAGCAACTGAACTTCATCATTTGCTTTTATCAGACAAAATGACTGAGAGACAGGCATCTAAAAGCTCCCAAACCAACACAATAATCTTGTTTGTGCTTCGTTTGTTAGAAATTTCTGATAATTTTCAGATCTGCTGTTTTAAGGGCAGCACTGTGTGTGGATCCATGTACAAATGCCTGTCTTTTCAATCCTGGTTATCTGAAGCCTCTGTTCTGTACAATCACAGCCCTTGCACTTGCTGTCTTTGTTATTTTCTCTCCCCACAATCCCCATCTTGTCCCCTGCCCCCAAAATGCATGCAGAATGCCAGCTGAAATGAAGAGTAATAAGAGGTAGGAGACATTTCTGGTTGGGCAGTTACCGTATTGTGGTGTGGAATCCAAGAGGATTAAGGTGATGCTGCTATAGCCAACACTTGCTGTAGACAGCAAAGTTTAAACCAAATTAGACAGGCTGTCTGAATGGACTGAACCACATAAACACATTTTGTCCTTCTTTGTTATTTTTCTAGAAGAAGTAAAATCAAGGAAATTTTGGGATACAAAACTAAATAGCTGCATCTGGCAATTAGGAGAATTAGAGGAATGGTCGAGGGTCTGAAAGAAAGCCAGTTTGATGGTCATATTCTTTACTGCTTTCATTATGTCGCTGTTATGGAGATGGGAGCATAGTTGTGCTTAGTGCTTGTTTACCAACTCAGATCCAGCTGGGAAAATGCAATCAGTGCTTCCATGAATGAGAAGTAAAGTTTCTGGTTTTGATACAAGTCCTGTTTGCAAAGTGCTGAAGCTCTAACATTCCACCTCTCGGAGGTATTTTCTGCTTTTCAGGTGAATTACACTAAAGAGTCCTGACATCCTTTTGAAGGCTTCCTGCAGGAAAGATGACATTTCAAACCTATATGTTACCTGAGCCTTGATCACATCTTGTCTGCTATTGAAATATATGACCCAAAAGTGCTTCCTTATGAATTAGGCACTCATCATGCATTTTAACGTCCTTGGAGAAAATTATGCAGGCCTCTGCGTTGCCTGCACGAGTTATCTTTTATTCATTAGAATCCTAAATGTTATTGAAATGTATTCTTAATTATTCCCTGCTGAAAACAGTAGTGTTCATTTTGCATTTGTTATGTCCTGCTGCTAGCATAGTTAATAACTTATATAATAATAAAATAAGAAACTATCAGAGCAGAATAAGAGAACTTATTAATATGATTCAATTTAAGAAAATTGTTACTTCTGGCTTTCACAGCCTATGAGCAATATTGGCTGAATACTTCAAGCATGCAGAATCTTTGCTGTAGGTCTAGCAACTAGAACTAACAACAGCAAATAGAACTAACAACGCTGCTGAAAGAGAAGCTGATAAGACATCACCTGCAATCCCTGCATTCATACCCTCTGAAATCACGTACTGTAGTAGTACTTAGTGGAATTGATGCTGCTAAAAGCTTTCCAAAGCAGTCTTTGGACATATTTCTGGAATTAATGGCTGTTTATTCAAACAGAAAATCACAACCCCTGAAAATTATATTTTTGCTTCAGTGTTTCCCCTCCCTTTCCTCTTTTTCCATCACTCTCCCTCTGTGCACACACACATACTTTTCATTTGCTGTTCTCTGTATGGGAAACAAAAAGGTTTCTAAAAATTCAAAAGCTGGTTCTGAAAAACTGTACAATATTCAGGCTTACTCTCCGGTAGGAAATCTAGAAGCATCAAAACAGTCAGTAAAAATTACAGCCTTTTGTTGAGTTGTATTTCTTGTGCAACTGCATCATACCCCTTTGACTCACCACACAGAGTGCAGGTGATTTGCCAGCATGCCTAGATCTTTTTCCTTAGTTATTTCCAGCTGGCTGCAGTTCCTTAAATACATTGCTTTGCATGCTGTGCAATTAAATATCACCCAGTTCCTATGCTGTCATCCCCAAGATCTTTCATTTCATTCTGTAGGTTATTTCAGTCCTCTTTGATATCGATAACACGGCCCATCTTTGACATTGACAAATATTACCTCCCATATCTTTTTAATGGCAATGGCAAAATTAAATATAAAAGAAAGAGGTAGTCTCAATTTCAGACCTTGAGAAGATCAGCTAAGAACCAATTTTTAGCCTTTTCTTTTTGGCACAAATTATTAGTTCCTTAGTTTAATCAGACCCCTTGCTGGCTTATACTTCTTGTATTAAATGTTTTCCTCAGGCTGAAAAACTTCCAACAAAATGTGCTATTTAAACACAGCAGTTCTAAACTACCTGGAATTTCTTATCAAAGAAGTGTCCTGGTTTCAGCTTAATCCAGAGTTCATTTTCTCCCTAGTAGCTGCTGTAGTGCTGTGGTTTGTTTACACCAGTCAAGGACTTTTCAGCTCCCCATGCTCTGCCAGGGGCACAAGAAGCTGGGAGGGGGCACAGCCAGGACAGCTGCCCCAACCTGCCCAAAGGGCTATTCCATACCATATGGCGTCACCCTCGGTATAGAAACTGGGGGGAGTTGGCCGGGGGGGCAGCGATCACTGCTTGGGGATGGGCTGGGAATCAGGTGATGAGCACTTGCATTGTGCATCACTTGTTTTGTGTATTCTTTTATCATTATTATTATTATTTTCTCTTTCTCTGTGGTCCTATTAAACTGCCTTTATCTCAACCCATGGGTTTTAGGTTGTTTTTTTTCTCCTGGTTCTCTCCCCCATTCCACCAGGGCGGGGGGAGGGTGAGCAAATGGCTGTGTGCTGCTTGGTTGCCGATTGGGGTTAAACCACAACAAGAAGATACTAGGATGATCTGAAGGATGTGCTGCTAGTAATCTGGTATGGGATATTATCTCAGTGTCCATTCATCACTTGGTCTTCAGTATTTCTTGCATTTAAAATGTATCCTAAAGTTTTAAAACCTGTTGAAGATAGACCAACAGGCTCATAGTTGCTTAGATTGCTTTTCCTCCTGTTATTGTTCAGCCATGTGCAGGTTAGCTGTCAACAGCTCCCTGTAGCATTTCTTTCTATATCTAGAAATCATAGCATCATAGAATAATTTGGGTTGGATGGGACCTCCAGAGGTCATCTAGTCCAACTGCCTGCTCAGAGCAGGTCTAATGAGATCAGGTTGTGCCAGCACGTGTCCAGTTGAGTTTTAAACACCTCCAAGGAGGGAAGGAGATTCCACAATCTGCTGGGCATCCTGCACCAGCATTTGACCACTTCCATGGTAAAAATATTTTCTTTACATCTAATCCCTTTCCCATGTGCCAACTTGTGTCTGTTACCTATCATCGTACCATTGTGCACCTCCAAGAAGAATCTGGCTTCATCTTCTCTGTACCCTCTGATCAGGTAGCTGTACACAGCAGTAAGGACTCCCTGTAAGCGTTTTCTTTTCTAGGTTGAACAGGCCCAATTCTCTCTGCCTCTCCTCTTACATCATGTTCTTCAGCCCCCTAACCATCTTTGTGGCCACCCACTGGACTCACTCCAGTATGTCAATGTCCTTCTTATATTGGAGAGCCCAGTACTGGGCATTATATCCCAGAGAGGTCTCAAAAGTGCCAAATAGAGGGAATGATCACTTCTCTTGACCTTCTGGCTACAGTAATATAGCCCAGGTTGAAGCTAGCCTTCTTTGATCCAAGAGCACATTGCTGCTTCATGTGAACTTGTCTACCTGGACCTTTGGATCTTTTTCTGCAGAGTTACTTCCCAGGCAGTTGGCCCCAGCCTGTCTGGATTGCAAGGGGTCATTCCATCCCAGATTCAGGAATTTGCATTTGCTTTTGTTGTACTCCCCAAAGTCCCTGTGAGGACTTTTCTCTAGCCTGTTCAGGTCCCTCTGATGAGCAGCCCTGCCATCCAGCATGTTGACAGCTCCTCCCAATTTTGTGTTGTCTGCAAACTTGCTGAGAGTGCACTCAGTCCCATCATCCAAGTCATTAATGAAGACATTAGACAGTACTGGTCCCAGCACTGATCCCTGAGGGACACCAGTAGTTGCTGCCTGCCAGGTAGACTTAGCGTAAATAGGTGTTATTGAAGCCCTCTATGTGCTTTGAGCAATTTAAGTTTTGATTCCACTGCAAATGTGTAAACTGGCAGTTCCTAGAGAGGACTTCTAATCAGTCCTACCTTTTCTTCTGTGTCCTTTATTATAGACATTACTGAAAGCTGAGGCAATATTCATGTGGCTTTTCAGATGATATTCAAAGCACTCAGCTTCTTTTTTTGGCAAATCAAGTCTAGGGCAGTATTCAGTGCATAGGGAGAGAGAATGTTTATTTCTCTCCGCACATACTCTCAGAGTGTAATAAAACATATTACAGTGATCACAGAATGATTGCCGTGTCTATGATAACTTTAATTTAGCTGGCAGCAGTAAAAATGCAGCAGAGATTTGGTGGCAGGCTCTCCAGCACTGAATAGCAGCCATATTAGAGCTTGCTACTGTCGGAGCTGGCTGCCACATCTTCATGGCAGGCATTAGCAGAGCCAGCAAGGTAAGTGCCCATGGAACGGTATCCCTGTTTTGCTGTATAGACATATCACGGCTGCTTCTGTCTGTTGCTATTAAACTGTTCAACTGCAGCCAGCCTACACATGCCTGATATTAAGGAGTTTTACCTTGTCTTTTGCCACTTTTTGGAAGTAGGACACAGCAGTTCCTCTATTTTTGCCAGAAGTAAAACAGTAAATAGCATGGGTGCTGAAAGCTGACAGCTGCTGATCAAGTTATGAATTTCTTTTAATACCTATTATATCCATAATAGATAAAGACTGATAGTACAAGATGTTTAAATCAATCAGCAGAAAACAAACAAAATCAACCAATGGAAGCAGTGGAAAAAATCTTTAGCGTGGTTGTGTTTTTGATCTGCTTGCTTCAAGTTGTGAGCAGGACTTCTGTCATATACCTCACTTATTTACATCACAGAAGTGTCCATTTTATTACCTCAGGTATTACTCAGCTCTTATGATGTCTCTCTCAACATCCCAGAAACCAGCAGATCTGAGAGAGATTCATGTCTCTTATTCAGACTTGTAATGAGCTCACCAGCGCACAAGACAGATACAGTCTACAAAGAGCACTGATTACTTTACTAGCAGTTTCCCAGCGGAGCCCAGTTTGAGTACAAAGTTCTGGGAATGCCATTCACGTTATACAATGTAAGTATGTTGGAAATATAAAACATTTGTTAAAATTGAAGACCTTAACTCAAGACAGAAGAACTATTTCCAATAATGATTTCTCCTATTCCACCTATTAATGTTTCTTTCAAACAAAATATGTACAATTAAAAACATTTTAACAGAATCCATCTGGAGATAATTGAAAAGGCCATCAAAATAAAATACAGCAGTAGACTGAAAACAAAATACTTTTTGTAATTGGTAATTCTAAATGATCCTTTTTACCATTGTCTCATGAAGGAAAACCAAAAGACAAAAAGCAAGAAGCAAAACTGAAAGCAGAGAATATTATACCAGTGCAGACACTTAGGGAACTTTTGAGAGTTATTCTCACAGCCAGAATAACTGGCTGATGCTGAAATATTCATTTGCCAGAGCAACAAGAATCACTAGCCAAAAAATATTTTTTTTACAGCATATTTTAATATCAGTATTATTGGACAAGGGACTTTGGTTCTGTCAGTAGTTCTGACAAAGAAGAGAAAGCAATTACAGAGCTGAAACATGTTTGCCATCACTTGTATTTGAAAAGCCTTCAGGTTAAAAGTTTGAATGGCACCAGACCGGGTAATGTTTTAAAAGATGTTTAAAATTTCCAGGAATAAAGACTGAGTTAATTTCTTTTCTTATAATACTCTTTAACTTCAAGAACTAGTCAAACTAATACATATTTGATGTTAAGTAATATTTCTGCTCTTCATCCATTCAGAAATCACCTAAATATAAAATTCTGCAAGATGACATAGGTAACGGGGAGTTTGCTAACCTTTTAGAATTCTGGGTTAACAAAACCATTTCTCAGCTATACTTGTAACCTGTATCAGAAGAGAGAAACATGCAAAGAGAAAAGGGAATAATTAGAGGCAGGGCTGAGATACCAGGTGCAGTCTTTTGTTACACTGCCTTTTTGGAGAGAAAATCTGTAGAACAGCTGTTTCAGAGGCACTACCTGGGATCATATAAGATAAAACGATAACCTTGTGGACAGATCTGTCTGACCGGATCATTTTCAGATTTTTGGAGCAGACAGACAATGAAGTTGTCTCTTTCTCTTCAGGCAAGAAATTCCTCAATATACAACCACTGTTTCAGCTCATTCGAGTCAAGTTTCCTCTGGGTTTTATCAGGGTGCTCCCTAATGAACGCCTTTGTGCCTACGTTCTGTTGGCTTTGAGGGCAAGAACAGCACATAATCACGTGACATATGGGCTGCAGCTCCAACAGGAATTTGTCCTGTGATAACAATTATATGCTAAGGAAAGGCAGAGTCGTCATAATTCAGACTCTTTATATTTGGTGGATTGAAATCTGATCCTTCTTCCATTTCTCTTAGGATTTTTTTTGGGGGGGGGCTGCTGGTTTACATTAAATTGTGCAACTTTAAACCCACTTTGCCAGACTGCTATTTTAATCTTTATGCACTGCTGCCAACTGACACATAGCAAAGTCTTTCAAGGGATGAGATTAAACACACCATGTGTCTCCATTTCTAATGAAAGCTCCATGGGAACACCATTGCAATCCCTGCTACTTTGCTGCAGTCAAAGTTGTGTGAGCCCATGTGCCATCCCTTTGTGCATTAGGGAGACAGCAGTATCATAGATACAATGCAGAGTTTTCTGCTTTCATGCTTTAGGGCATTCATTGCAAAGAATGCCAATGTTTCCCTCCTGGCCTCAAAGCCACTTGTTTACCCACCTTCTTTGTTTAGAACTGAAATGTTTAGCTTTAAAACCAGAGAGGAAAACTGTCATTTTTTATTCTAAGCAGTAGGAAAGGCACACAAAATTACTGTCTCTTTTAATAAGCTTATTTGTTTAAACTTCGAGGGTGTTAAATTAGCTTTTTCATCTATATGTGGTTTAATACCCCACCCATCTATTGGCTGAGAACAAAACAGGACTTAACACAGTGTTGCCTGCTGTGCAAGTGCTGTGATGAATTAGATCTTAAAAGATCGTATTATGAGAGCCAGCATCACAAGGGTCTAAAGTCTATCGAATCTTATACTGACTGGGCTATGAACTGCACATTTGTTATAAGAGTAAGTAATTATGTAGATGAGAGGGGAAAAAATATGCCCAAGACTGCTGGTGTTAGATTTTTTGTGAGAAGATATCTTTTACCAATTATGCTGCCTACTTACCATTTTCAATGAGAAAGTTGTTAAGAGGCTGAAGGCTACTAAATTTAATCAATAAATTATTCAGTGTAAGAGTTTGAAGGCATACTAGAAGTCTGCAGTTAAATATTTTCCCCTCTGCAGGGGATTTCTAATTTGCCAGAATAGAAAAATCCAAAAGAAAACACGCTTTCAATGCATTATAAATAGGGCCCTCTAAACATTAGACAGTACCCTTAGAGAAACACAGGTGGTTGTATAATCTGTTAAGAAACAAGCAGTTGCTCCTTATGTGCAAGCTACCAAATAAACAAACACATACAAACAGTACAATCTCACTTTACTCACAGAAGACTTGACCCATGAACCTGACTGAGACCTATACAGTGATTTTACTTTTTTAAGTACAGACAGTCAGAAAAAGAGACTTTTAAGTTTCATAGCACATCCTGTGTAGGTCTGTTTTTAGTCGTCCTTTTTTCCAGTTGCAGAGAGTCCCCCCTAAAGGGCCATAAAGACTTAAAAGGATTTACCTGAGTTACCTGGCATAGCTGGCCTGTCTGCTTTTGATTGTTCCTTTGAGACACCTCAGCTCATCTTCCTAATTCCCATCTCGCTTGGTTTTACTTCTCATGCAGGGAGGTAAAGTAAATCTGACACCAGCGTAGCTGAGAGCAGAATGTAAGAGGCAGCTTGCTTTGCATCTCTGCCAATTTAAAAGAAATTTGGTTTTTTAAACAGTCTTTAAACATGTACCTAATATTAGCAGCAGTTCAGTGGAACTCAAATATGTATTAAATGTAAGAATGCTTTCCTCATTCAGAACTTGCACTTGGCTGTGGGCAAGAGGCATTCATCGCTATCTGACTTTTAAAAAGGGCTAATTCTCCTCCTCTTAGTCACGCTGTTGTAAACCTGGAATAACCCCACTGAGGTCACTGGGGCAATGGCAGAGTCCTCTTTGCGTATCTGAAATCAGCCGACAAAATAAGCACAACCAATATAGGCTACTTTAAAAGCTCTAAGAATTTACTAAGACTGCCATTGCATACAGGAAAAAAAATTCACTGAAATGCTGTTTCAATTTCAAATTCAATTTCAGAACATCAGTTTTTGAGAAAAAAAATGAAGGATAAATTTCCGTGGCTAATATTATTTTCAAGCTTCTGGAGATGAATATCAAGCTATTGGAAGTGGGGAAGGGTAATGAAAGTCTCAAAATAGAAACCTCTTTTCACTTGAAGGCTGTCAGGAAAATAGCCCCCTGGTTTCCTGCAGCTGCAAAAGCAGCGACAGCTCACTTTAATGGCTCTCAGTGAGATAGAGGCAAGTTGCTCCATTTTCTCCACACTTGGGCTACAGCTCACAATGTATCTAAATGTTTGGTGGTGGGATACAGATCCTAACCTCAGTCCTCTCATAGCACAGACGTGGAGAGGAGGTTCCAAATCAGGAGGTGTTTGTAGACCTTTGAACAAGTGACAGACTGGGAGTATTCATGCTCTGCCTGTCTGTCTGGTTGGTAAGGTCCATGGCACATACTCGTTACCGTGCTATACATAAATATATGTATATAAGTAGTTTGATGGTTCCCTCAGGCTTTGATCCCTAGGTGGGACTTGTGATCCCTCAGGTATGATCCCTAATTCATATTTAAGGGGGCCTGCAGCTTCTTCTGGGTAGCAGTAGTACAATTCTTCCCGTCTCTCCTATAGCTGAAAATGAGACTGCTGCAGCTGGGTCACTCTTCATTTGGGATCGTGGGATTAATCAGTTTCTTACTGACAGCTCCATTCATATGAATATGTTTGTTTTCAGACACGTACTTGAGCTAATAAGCATTTGGGCCGTTGCTTGGTTGATTCTTTTCATTATGGGCAATATGACGCTCATGCATACAATTTGTGTTATTTAGCTATTCTCTGCAGTGACTATTACCAAATGGTCTTTTTTTATCACCACACAGGGCATAACTCATTTGTCTCTCTCACATTCCTGACTCAATACCCTCCCATCTTTTCTTGGTCTTGTCCTGCCCTTGAAACATGCTAGTTAGCTGTATGCAAAAACTAACAAGACAAAGAAGTCACAGATTTTCGGGGGGGGGGGGAACCAACAAAGCGTTCTCCGAGTGACAATGACAAATGATTTATACTGCCAGGCACTCTTCATGAACACTGAATGCTGACACAGTCTGTATTCATGCTAGATAAGGGTGACCTCTAGGGCCATCATTTGGCCTATTATTTGTTCGTGTAATGTAAAAAAAATATGCTGTCTTTAACATACTAAAAATAAAAGTATTACATTTCCCCTTATGACATATGCAATAAAGGGTAATCTCCAAGTAGCCTTTTTGGTATTCATCATTTTACAGAGCACTTCAGAAGTTACAGATTTTTTCAAGCAATCGTCAGACCCACTGAAGCAGATTTTGTTGCCATCCCATTGCATGTGGGTTGCAATCTTCAGCTGTGGGAAGGCGTCATTCTCCTGACCTACTATCGCATTTCAGCCTCTTTTGCCCATGTTTGCCGCATGTCACACATATCTAAACTGATGGTGGAAATATCTTAAGAGCTGATTGTTGAGAGCCAGTGGTGCTATTTGTAGAATATTAAAAGAACTGATCAATACGCAACACAATTCACTGAGGAAGGTGTCACTGGGCATGACTGTAAACAAGAAACGTTGCCAGAGGCTCATATAGGAAGGAAATAAGTGTTTTGGCCCTGAGGGTGCTAACGGGCCTTAATGGTCCTGACCAGCCTC
>VZTL01004409.1:2332-31099 GCA_013400535.1 Scopus umbretta
GGCCGGCCCTGCCCCGGGCATCCCGCGGAGGGGCCGCGCGGGCGGCAGAGGCGCAGCCCAGACGGCGGCGGTGCGGTGCCGTGCCCTGCTCTGCCGCGCCGGGGGAGGTGTCGGGCCGCGCCCCCCGGGTTTAACGGTCAGCTCGCCTCATGAACCCGTGTACAACGGGGGAACGCAAGCAAGCCGTGACATTTTCAAAATGCACATCGATTTTTAAAAAGGTAAAGGGAAGTCTGGTAAATACATGATGGTAAAATCCAGACCCGTAGTTTTACTTTTCAGAGACAGCAGCCGCTAGTTGCGTCATTCCTGCAACAGCATGCAGTGTGGGCACTGCTACGAGTTCTGCGGTGGGATGTTTTCTAGTGGTGAAGGCCATGAATTACAGACCTTTGTTCCTGTGAGTAACAGATGGTCTTGAGTATACAGTGCATTTAATGCTGGGGAGAACGTGGCATTAAATGTCTACTGCAACGCCTTTACATTTCAGTACTGTGCTTAAAATTGTAGCGTACCCAACACAGTTAACTTTCAGAGCCAAAGATGTATAATGTGTCTCCGAAGGGATGTATCCCTGATAAGAGGTACGTATGTCACACCAATTCCCTGCAAGGACTTAAAATAACAATGTCATCAGGCTCTTCCCAACCATGTGCAAACATCTCTAGAAGACAGTGGACTGAGGCCTCACCCATGCTTCTTGGATCGAATAACGTTTTCAGTTTTAAAAATCTCTTCCCTGGATACCCTGATTCAGTTCACAAATCAAATGCATTTACCTTCGTACAGTACATAAGAGGGCTGTTCTCCTGAAACTCTGTAAGATGTAGACTTCATATGGAAGTGATTTTCATATGATCTTTAACGGATATCCTCTGCCTCCCCGCCATACAGGTAGCTCTCCACTTTCCCTCCTTGTAACTGAGGTTTCACTTTTGAGCTAACAGTATGGTTTGATATAGCACCTTGTTAACACTCATGATTAATGACGAGTTCTATCTCCATAGTGTTGCATCCCTGATGAGGGATTCTCTGGGAAGGTTTCCCTGAAGAGGCACCCGACACTGACAAATGAGGGCAACGTGCATGGGCACGTTCACACTGTTCCCATAAGCACGTAGGACAGCGTGGCCTGAAGTCTGAATCACCTGTCATGGATCAATTACCATTTTCTTGGGAATGATTACATCTTTCCTGTCAGGCTCTCTGTGAACATGATGTAATATGTTAACACCCGGCACAGCATTCCAGGACGAAGTGTTGAACACGTGGGTAGATATGGTTTCTGGGAAGATACGGTTCTCAAAGAGGAAAATGGCAGTCCCAGCATTTTGCTCCTGAAGACTGCTCACCATTGTTTTCCAGTCTGGGTGCTTAAGGGGAAGAATTACTTCATCAGCATCATTAAGAACCACAAACTTGCTCCTCTGCATGTTGCAGTATATGCAGTCATTTAGAGCTGTGATTTGTCCATAGCAGCCAATATGTGTTCCATCTTGCATGAAGTGCCATTTAGAAGAAACCTTGAGGTGTGAGTTTATCGGCCAGGGAATTACCTCTACCGTTCCTTCTTCCATATAAAACTTCAAGACTTTCTCCATCAGATGGCTGCAGTTGTTCTTATACATCACCACTTTCTGTGCCCCAAGAATCTTGTACGTTTCCATACTCTGCATAAACTGCAAGATGCTGTTGTAATTTCCAAACACGGCAGAGATGCATACAGTGAAGTCAACAGAAAAGGTCTTAACCTTGTGGTTTTTAATTTCAAACCTTGGCAGCTGGTCAATATGTCCATGTGGAGACTGATTAATTGATACATGTGTTGGATTGCAGTTTTCGGGTTCCAAACCAACTATATCTGCTGCACTGTAAGGGAATCCAAATCTGAGTGAACATCAATTTTTGCTTTTGATACATAGATCCTTCCACTGGGCTGACAGCAGAACCAGCAGTATAGTTGTTTTACATCTTCATGATGAACAATCCCAATCACACTAGTGACTTTGCTTTCTCTGTCATCAAAGTATGGGGATATAATAAAAGTTCTGTTACCTTTTAATGCTGTTACTACATGTTTGGCAGATTTTCCCCTACAAAGCTGACCCGCTGGACTGGCAGTTGTTGCCTGGGAGAAGATTTTTCCAGTTATGTTATTCTGTAGCTGAGGATCTTTCCAGGAGCAGATTACAATGCATGCAAAAGTAAGAATACATGCAACAACAGCACAAATATGGGTTTTTTTCCACAATTTCTTGGATTTCTGAATTTCACAATTTGGAACTTAACAGACCTTTACCCTCAATCTTCTACACACTTTCTTTAGAAGAAAACAAAAACAAAAAAGCACTCTTTCAGTGATTTGCCAAAAACAAAGTTTTGTATTGAACTATATTCTCTTAAATAGAATGATTACTGTTCTGATACTTCAAACTTTAGAATGAAGACCTGACTTTTCATACCGGTTTGGAAAAAATGGAGAGATTCTCTTACATCTCCTCATTCCAAACTTTGTTATATTTTACTCTACAGTTGGGCCCAGGGCAGCAGGTTCAGCTGTTTTGGTATACAGTAATGGTAATATAGTGTAATTTGAATCACTTTGCAGTCTGGAAGAAATATTATGTTGATGAAAACCCACATTCTTTATCTTTTGGTATTCTGAGAAGCTTGTACAACTATAGAGTTATCCTTTCCCCTCTTCCTAAAAAAGATGCTGTGAACACAAAGTCAAACTGCCTTCTTTTTTATTGCGTAGGAGTAATCCTGTCACAGTCCCTCAGTGTCCTGATTCCCAAGTGACAAATAAAATGTTTTACTACTCTCTGGATGCGACCATCCAGCCAACTCCTTATCCACCAGACAGTCCATCTATCAAATCCATCTCTCTCCAACTCGGAGAGAAAGATGTTGTTGGGGACCATGTCAAAGGTCTTACAGAAGTCCAGGTAGACGACATCTGTAGTTCTTCCCTTGTCCACTGGTGTAGTCACTCCATCATAGAAGGCCACTAGCTTGGTAAGGCAAGATTTGCTCTTGGTGAAGCCATGCTGGCTGTCTCAAATTGCTTTCCTGTCTTCCATGTGCCTTAACATAGCTTCTAGGAGGATCTTCCATGATCTTCCTAGGCACAGAGGTGAGGCTGACAGGTCCAGTAGTTCCCCAGGTCCTCCTTTCTACCCTTTTTAAAGATGAGTGCAATGTTTCCCTTTTCCAGTCTCTGAGGACTTCACATAACTGCCATGACTTTTCATATATCATGGAGAATGGCCTGGCAACTACATCAGCCAATTCCCTCAGGACTGTGGGATGCATTTAGTTATGTCCCATAGACTTATGCATGTTCAGGTTCCTCAGGTGGTCTCGAACCTGATCTTCTCTTAAAGTGGGAGGGACTTTGCCCCCCCTCCAAGTCCCTGCCTTGTGGCCCATCCACTCGAGAGCTGTGGGAAGAAGGACTGCCAGTGAAGACTGAGGCAAAAGTTGAGTACCTCAGTCTTCTTATCCATTGTTACCGGTTTGCCAGTCACGTTCATCAGCAGGGTATGCTTTTTTTTTACTTTCCTTTTCTGTCTGACGTACCTATAGAAGCCCTTCTTATTATTCTTTGCATCCCTTGGCAAGTTCTACTCCAAATGCGCCTTGGCCTTCCCGATCACATCCCTACACAACTGGGCAATGTCCCTATACTCCTCCCAGGATAACTGTCCCTGCTTCCACTGCCTGTGCATTTCCTTCTTGCCCTTTAATTTGACCAGTAGATCTTGACTCATCCATGCTGATGTCTTGCCTTCCTTTCCTGATTTCTTACACATGGGGATTGAGAGAAAAACAGTACATGTCAAAAGAGAAGTTATCAAAGAAGATGGGACACGGGTCAACATTTCCACATTGATCTTTTCCAAGAGAAAGTTCGACTGAACATCTGATTGCTAGGCTATCCCTGTCAGCTGTGCTCAGCATTTCATGGTTCTGACTGAACCTTGATTTCATCACTGAAATCAGAAAGGAAATTTCAGATTCTAATACCAGAAGATATTATTACACAGGTCTACACTGATATACTGTGTAATGGAGGGCAGATCATTTTATTAGTGGATGAAATATTTTTTTCCTGTCGATTTCAGTGGGTGGAGTTGAGAATCCAAGTGTGTAAATAAAGTTTAATTGTAGGTGCAAAGACATTTACCTTGCTGTCCAAGTCAACATGCAAGTTTGGCAGTGATAAAATACATTTCTTAGGAAAACAACAGGATAGATTCATCTGTACTTCTTTGGACTTTCCAGATCCCACTTGAAAGAACTGCAAATTTGGAGGGTTTTTCAATTTTCTATTAGAAATCTGGATTCCGTTGTATTTATACTATTAAATGGCTACACACTGTGCACTATAAAGTCTGTTCAACTGTATTACCATTAATTCACAAATACAACATGCTTGCTGCCTTTGAGCTAAAATGTTCCTTCTATACCTTTACTATTCTTTTCAGAACATTTTATTGTTAACAGCATACATACTCGGCACATTTTTAAACTTACAACCAAATGCAATTGCTGTTGAAGTAAACAAACCTTTTTTTACATTAAAGTATTTAATTAGTGAAACAATCATTATCAATGTAACAAACTGAAAAATACAGCAACTTGATACAAGACTGAGGTAACAAAATACTTTGCCAAAAACCTAGATTCCAACGCCAGGGTTATTATGGGTGAGACAATTCACAAGAATTATAGAAAGAATCCTTACACAAATGGCATGCAGTGGACTGCTAGAAAATACAGCCAAATATAGTGCAACGGTTTTCACACAAAACGAACCAAAATGTTGAAATCTGTTTACATTATACTGTGACAAGTAAGTCGCAATTTGAAAACTACTTTCTTTGCCTCATTTTAGTGCTATTTGGAAAAACATGCATTTTGGCACTGAATTACATCAACATTGCACATTTATAAATTAATAATATTGCTTACATACATTTTATATCATCACAATTCTGAAAATAGTAATTCTGAGATAATGTTTATTTTTACATGACTATTGCAATTATTCTCTTTGATGGATGAAAACTTGTATGGTTTGTGATATTTTTGTGACAATGCCATATTAGTCAGTACTGATATGCAGTATATTGTATTTCAATAGCAGCTTTCAATTCACATTAACAGTACCAGATGACAGCAAATGCTACCAAACGACAGCGTAAAAACTCAAATCAGCAGCTACAAATTGTTTGATATTAAAAACTCATTTAAATTTGGTTTAAGATACTTTAATAATATTCTTACACTGCCATCATTCTGAATTTTTTTATATTGTGCAGAAATTTCACAATTGTGCTATACCGAAAAGTTGTTTACCTGCCTATTGTGTAAAACCATTGCTTGCTATGTTAATCTTTCTTCTATATAATGCTTTTTACATTCAAATGATAGTGGGAGGGAATTCAAGTTACTGTTGACATATTTCCAAATTCCAAGGTTTTGAGTAGGATTTGAGTCTGAGGATTGAGTAGGATTGAAGGGTTTAATTTCTCCACAGATCCATCTTCTGTCACTGATAAATGACTCGGTATAAGAATCATGCATAAATATTGCCTTTTATTCATGCCACACTGTTTTGGGGCCCATCATGGTTTCTGGCAAAGATGCTTCCTTTCTAGCTGGGATTCCGTTTTACAGGTAAGTGAAAATGGACCCTTTTGTAACTTCTCCAACGGGCTCTATGGCTCGTAATTTTGAGTAAAAGTATATTTTTGAAGGCTAGAACACTCTACCTCTTGTACATACATTAACATATATAACACTTTAGAGACCCTTAAATTCTAAAAGCCATTAAATTCTGAGTGTGTACAGGCTCATTCTATTGCTACTGTATCAGTCACCAGTTATTGTTCTTTCCAAGGGAGGCTTGTTAGACATTATTTAAAGTTGATACGACATCCATTAGTTTATCTCAATTGCAATATGCTGGAAAAAATGTCACAAGTCCTCACTGGTGTTCACTTCCACGACATCACATTACAACTGAGTACGTATTTACATGCTTCTAATGTATGTACATTTCATGCCAATAAATGTTCCACTTTAAATTTAGATTGTATTTAAGACAGATCAGGTTCTTCCCTTTTAAGGGGAAAGGGCTACTAATAAAGTAACTTTAAAAAAACCTCTTGACTTGAACAGTTCTGTTCTAGTTAGTGTGTCATCATTTTGGTCACCATTATGCACATGGTTCAAACCCTATAAATGTTAATAACACACAATACACATGGTCATAGGTGGCACATTCATTAAAATGGCAGTCCACGTAACACTTGGGTCTTCATTAATAATCTCACTGATAACTAATCACAAGTCCACAGGTGCAGAATAATTCAGATTATATCATATTCTAACAGTCTGAAGTCATTTACTGGTGACAGGATTTTACCACATTCAAAAGCTTCTATGCTGTCTCTAATGGAATTGGATGCTCTGCCCTCACAGACACTGATGTTTTTCCTAGTTCAAACTTGTCTTAATTTAGCAAAAAAAGGAGGGAAAAAAAGGTGTATTTTGCATTGCCACTCCTTCTCACACAGCTCCTGAGCTATCAAAGAAACTGTCAACTTTACATACACTTTCACATGTACCAGGATCTAAATGCAGTTGTCGTCAGCAACCGGTTTTCTTGAAAAATGGTACCTATTAGGCTTCATTCTCAGGATTGTAACATGGACACTTAAAATAACACAAATGTTACAGTTGACCTACTTCTAACAATACAGGTATTTTTTGTCATTGTTAGGTAAGTTTCAAAATCAGAATTTAGAATATCATGCAAGTCCACAGAATAAATACTCCTAATGCCAGGGAGCTTGTTCTAATACAGGCTCTGTTCAACTAAACTGATTTCCACTTTTTTCATGGTTCATAAGCTAGAGGTTGACTTGCAAATTTCTCCTCTATGCAATATTAGGAAACTCAGAAGAGGTTTTCTGGTGCTTGATGAAGTCTGAATACTGATGCCTTATGGCAAAAGAGTTTCAAACAGAAAAAGTGCTGAACTTGGCATGGGAACAGAAAAAAACTGACCACAGGAGTGCTACGGCATAACAGGGATACAGCTATGGATGTAGAGAGAGTTCTTTCAGAGGGGAAGGCTCAGTAACTTTTTTGTTGTTGTTGTTGTTGCTCTCTGGACACTGGTGTGGAAGCTTCTTTGTACTTGCTCCACTGTCAGACAGTCTTGCCTAGCTTTCATTGCCATCATGATTTCATCATAGCAGTACCGTATGTCATAAAGGTGCATCGTGTACTGGAACTGAGCAGAGCAGAGTCATCCACAGAAAGACAGAACAGAAATAATGATATGGAATAATTCTGAGGAGCCAGGGCCTTGTGATACGTAACACCAGATTACACGCTTCCCTGTACCACGGGATTTAAGATGAACAACATTCAGACTGAAGAAAAAAACCCAAACTTTTAAGCAACTATGCCACTAGTAAGAGAATGAAAGACAACCTTTAGCACAACATAAATTTAGACAGCCTTAAATCCATTGTCAGGGCATTCCTGACTAACATAACTGAATGAAAAGAAAACCAACTGTCCTGTGCCAAAATACATTTTTCCCAAATAGCTCAAATGTGAACAGCAGAATTGTCCAGAGATTTGATATGAAATCTGAGGCAGCCACATTGCCAAGCAACTCAGTGCACTTAGATTATAAAAATGTTGTTCCACCATTTTCTATTCTAATTGACACTTTGCAGCAAGTTAACACTGTCAATAGTTCTGTGCATTAGAAAGAATTGAAACCCAACATGGGCCAAATATTCTTCAGTCACACAAAGCAGCTTAACAATAAAAAGAACCGTTTAAAAAAGAATAGGCAGAAGACATGATGCTCAGTTTGTGGTCAAACATCAGTTCATGGCAGTCTCTGACCACGAAAAGTTGAGGGCTCTAGAATCCTGCAGGAGACAGGATTAATCTTCTGTCCATCTAACTTGTCTGCTTTCACTCAGTGCATGAGACTATATCTGGTCCTAAGGACAACATTCACTTTCTGCTTTTAAAAGCTGTGTCAGAATCACTTTCAAGTTACATAGGAAAGTGCTCAAATATTTGTGGCTGGCTCATGTCAAGAAAACCATTCTCCTCTTCCACCTTAGAGAACAATAGCCTGTTTCTTCAGTTTGGCACTTGAAGTTGCACCAGGTAGGAGAGCAAATTATTCGAATGACATTAGATTAGCAGGTACCTGTAAGAGAATGTAAATTATTCAGCAGTATAATGCTCCTGAGCCTATTATGGCATTGGGAAACTGCAAGGTTACAAAATAGTGGCCTAATCATTTATTATCCAACATGAAAAGTGTAATCAGCCCCAAACAGGCCCAAAAGAGAGCTAACCCCATAACTGAAAGGAAAGATGTAGACTCAAATGATTTTTCTATTAATGAACCAAATCCAGGCAAAGTATTCTAAGAAGGCACCAGTATGCATGGGGGTGTATAGGGGTGTGTGTAAACAAGATTCTCAAGCTGCATCCTGTTTTAGGTCCTACATGGATCAGCATCCTATTAATATAACCTTTGGAAATCCTTTTAAGAATGAATATTTTCCTCAAGAGAAGAATGAGGCTGCTATATAAAGGACAAACATAGCATTTTATAGGACACTCTTCAACGGCACTTACAGACCCAGTCACTGGAGTAAATGCTAGCATGTTTGCTTTCTTTTGTCCGTGAGAGCGCCCCTTCTGAAGGGGGGTTACCTCACTTGAGGCAGTGAGTGTAGGGGTTATATACTGTTAAGGTAACCAAACCTACAGCTAGACCTGCACACATCCTGATTAGGTGGGAATTCTGTAGTTTTAAATAATTTTTATTCTTCCTACTGAAAAATTGGATCGATGTACAAAATAAGGAATTATGTCTGTCCCCACAGGACTGTGTGAGCACACAGACTGAAAAGAGGCATCTTTCCTAGTAAGGATTTTCTAGTAAATATGAAAAGGTGGGTAGAAATAAGTTTCACAGTCTTACCTGAGGCTTGTTGCTTTTGCATGCATCATCCAAATGCTTATGCCATAGTATTGCATGAAACCTTGAACCAGTCTGGAACTTGTAAACATTGCCTACAAAAATAAAAAAATCAAAAGCTCTAAATTTGCAGACAGACATGTAGTTTCAAGGGATTCTAATTTCTGTGCAGAAGCCAAAGTCCTGAAGTAAACTGTTAAATTAATTTGCACCTCAAATCCTCAAACAGGATGTTGCTCACATAATAGAGATCATGTGAGACATGTTATCCAACAGTCCTTGGGTGAAGGGAGTATGAGAACATCTGTGGCCTGCAAAGCTAAGATGAGTGTGAAGGCAGAGAGGCCAAATTACAGCCACAGAAAAGACCACTTAGGTCACATTTAATTTACTCCTGGCTTTCTTCTCATTACGACTGTTGTGGTTACTGCCAAACTTCTTATGAATGTTGTGAACTTCGTTTTCTTCCATGTCCTATTGCGAGTTTCCTCTATGCCTTGTTACTTCGTAAATTGTTTCTTGCAATCAAATACTTTATGCATTTTAGTCAACACCCAAGAGATGCACTTTGGACAGTAGGTGCAAATCCATGTCCAGCACCAAAGCTGAAAACATGAAAAGTGAAGGAAGCCTCAAAAATCTCTATGTAACCACTCAGAGTGCAAAATAACCCCAGGGGCTTTCTGATCTTTTCAATTTTTTAAAGTTTAATCAAGGCGGAAGTGGAGTTATGGAGTTATGGCATTTCAAAATGAATTATTAAGAAGTAATTAATAATTACTTAAAAGGCTTTTTTTTTTGGTAAATGATTTGATGTTTGAAGAATTTTCATAATATTTTAATTGGCCTCAGTGTAAGTCAAGATTTGATACTGACTGATTTTAAGAAAGCTATTTGGAAACTTGGAGATGAGGGTATGCAGGCACACAGACATGCAGCAATCTCAAATTGGTTGGGCAATTTCTGCAAAACTTACAGCAACTGTCAAGACACAGCAATACCTCTGTAGGCACCACAGAAGCACCATAGCATACTGTAGAAATATGTAAATTTAATTTGTACCCTCCTTTGAAAATTGTACATTGAAAATCTCCCTCTTCAGTCTTTTAAATGAGTGCCACTGCAAGTTCTGTAGTCTACAAACTCATTAATAGAGATTAATCTACTTCCTGTCACAGAAATATAATGCAGACAATGTCCATCCTGCAACATCTACCTTTGTCAGGGTTATTTAGCTGGAAAATATCAGGATGCTCAGGGTCGTCAGGTAGTGCCACCATCCAGCCCACAATGCAGACTTTTTTACCAGGTGTAGATTTATACTGGAAGAGACATACAAGTCAGTCACAGCTGAGACTGTACTAGGGATTAACTTTTGACTGTAAAAGTTGTGCAGACACATGGCTTAGCCTGGAACAGCAAGTACACTTCAAACAGCTTTCCAGATCTACTTACAAATACGCAATTTTTTGTTTTAGAACAAATTTAAAGCTTACATGTTTTCTTTCAGTGCCTCTTAACGATTTTGCTCCAAAGTACAGAAGAGTTGATCCTGAAAGCATAACCCAGTATCTAGTCCATGAGGAGAGCTGAATCAGAAAGGAAAAAAATTAGGAAAAACTCTGCATAACTCGTGACATTTCAAAAATCTATTCACAAGCAAGTCCAAGTGCTACCAAAGTTAATTTCAGAAGCAAGGAATGGAGAGTTAGATAAAGAGTGTCTCCTGGTGTAAATCAGCCCAGCTACCTAAATTTGGACAGATGGCTGTGAACACAATCCATCTTACGTGGGTATCTCATAAAAATATCTGGACTGATCGCTTCACAACAAAATAGTGTGCTGCCTTCTACTGGACAGATCTTAGACTTCTGCATTTGGTCAGTAAAATTTATTGAGATGACATCTCTGCAATCCTTCCAATCTTTTAACGCTGAACAGTAGGGTTGCACATAAAAAGTATCAATGAACTCTACAGAAAACAAAAAATTTCCAAATGTGTTGGACCAGAACCATGTGAAACCTGTGAATTTAGGTTAAGTATGAATGACAATGACTTCAGTGCTATGGGTGGATGCCCTGCAGCCTTCCCATTTCACCATGACACTAAATTTCTGCCCTCATAGAAATGCATACTGATTTACAGAGCTGCTTTACTCTTGCTCTGCTGTCATGACCTAGAGACATTACTTGCAAATGCAGGGAGAAGCAAAACTGCTGTAGATCAAATGATATACAAAGGTTACAACCTTGTTATAACCCAGTTAAAACTTTGAACAGAAAAATGATTTTACAATTGATAATGACAAGGAACATTGTTTTGTGTGCTATCAAGCTGCAGGTTTAATCTAATCCTGGAAACTAAAACAGCCACTACTGAATTAGAATTACAGGAAGAATTAATTAGAATCACTTACAGTAGGTTTCTTGCCTTCTTTGAGCAATGTTTTTCTTCTTAATGGCCCCTCCATGGTAACGACTCCTGTGGAACTACCTAGTGTGCAGCTGCAGGCCCCTGTTGGGCTGGAGAGATAAAACATTGCCATATGTATTTGAGCAAACAAGGACAAGAAGCAAGCAATACAATGTAGCTCTAATTACATTTTTCCTGCATTGCCTTACATATATTGTATCATCTGACACTTTACTCTATAATATGTATTTTCTAGATCTAGATATCAAATAGGAACCAGCATCTTTGAAAAACAGCAAATCCACAAAAAGTTTCTATTCTGGGGGCTTAGACATGAAGAAATAACACAAAACAGAATAATAGAGGCCCAAAGTCAAAGGGAAAACAGGCAATTTTCTATTTTATTCTGGTAAATTACAGAAATTATCTGGATTTCTGGAAATTTATGGTTTAAAATTTTGGCAATAAGAGCTCCCACAAACATAATTTTATCTTGAAATAAACTTTAGCTATCAAAAAATAATGTAGGAACTTGCCTTTGCTAATTGGAAAAAAGCTGGGAAAACTATATAACAATGCCAAATAATTTATTGTACAGTGATTAAAATAGCTTTTCTTTTCCCAGGACGAACACGGAGCTTCCCACAAATGAACAATGAAAAAGTGCTACAACTGAAAGAACCCAAGTACAGGCTAAGACATGTAAACAGCCATTAAGGACATAACAACCGAAGTGTGATAGGTAGGCGATGACCTGTTAGAATTATCTGTTGCTGACCTCTCTTCCTTGCAACGTGACCACAACCCTGATATTCTTACAAAGATAAAGGCCAATGAAGTTTACCAGAGCCAACTAAATCATGTCTAATAATGAATACAAGGAAAAGGATGTGTATGATCTACCATTCAGTTGTGGAAGGAAGACGATCCTGTATGTGAACAAATATGATGGTGTCATATAAACACAAGCTGGTGAAAGTGATGTACACAACACCACCACCTATGCAAGAACAGCACTGCAAACTGGCAGGTGCATCTTCTTCAATTAAATGGAATTGCCTTGTCTGTGCTAATGTGCGTTCTTGCCTCTTCTAGTTTTCTGACAGAAGCAGTAGGACATTCCAGAAAAGGAAGAATGAATGCAAGCATTAGAATTACTTGATGGTGGATACATGTAAGAAATGTATTTTAAGGAATAATTCTTCATGGTGGATTTAATAGGCTTTTCACATTTTTATCTTCTTATATTTTGTTTCTAGCTTGTATACATTTTTGAAACAAATCTACCATAGACCTGTTAAGAGAGTATTTTCCAGAAGCAGGTATAATAGCTGAAATATTGTTCCAAAGTTTATTCCTTTACTTATTTATAATGTATGCATTTTTATTCTTGTCTAACTTCTTCTAACTTGTGCTGCTATCAGATGTTACTAGCTCAAGTAAAATGCTGTACTTATACATTATATCAACATTTCTACAATGGCTGAAGCAAACTAATTTATACAAAATTAAAACTGACTGGATTTAAACTCCAGCTAAATCTCAGTATTTGCAGAATACTGTTTCAGTGCCCTGTTTTCTTTACTGTTCATATACACTTCTTAATTTCTCACTACCACAGAATTTATCAAGTCCAGGTCAGGTATGGATGCAATGAATGATTTTTATCTTTCTAACTATATACAGTTTCCCACATCACCTCTCTTTGGGCTGTAAATGGATTACCTGTTTCTGAAAAGTTCACGTCTTTAGTAACTAGCAACACTGGCAGTGCCTGATACATACGACACTGCAGATGTTCCCTCTCTTACTCACAGTCCAAGGTAACACTTCTTTACTGTACAAAACCAACACATCATACTATAGGTCTCTGACAAATAGCTCTCTGACATAACAAACAGATGTTATGGGTAGCTGTCCTGCAAATCAGGAAATAAATTATGAGAAAGGGTCAAGAAGGTATCCTTCTAACCATTATTTGTCATAGAATGCAAAGATGGCCTTCATGACAAACCTGCTTCTGTAATGTCATAAAGTAAACACTAGTTTTCTGCAATATAGAAGCCAGATGTAATTAGTTAAATCAATAGGTAAACTGAATTTCATCTCAATGGGCCATACCGCTGCTTTAGCATTAACAGGAATTTTTACAAGCAGGAGAAGATGACTCCCATGAGTTGGTATGGTCATAAAAGGATATATTTGGACACAAAATACATTACGCTAGGAAAGTGCAGATGCACAAATGAAAAGTTGAGCACCATACACTGAGCAAGGCAGACCCTGAACTGTACCTGTAGACACAGCTTCGACTCCTAGGAGAATTCCGGATCGGTACCCTCCAGTTAGGCCCCAGCGTGGCATATAAACGACCCCTGTTTGTGAATGCAAATATCTGATGAGGGGAATTCCAGTCTGAGACTTCAACAGTTAGGATTTGGTAAACATGAGAGAGAGAGTTCCCAATCTTTCCAGGTCCATGGGAAGCAAACCACAATAACTTTACAGTGCTTTATTTCAAAAAGTTTGCCATTTTTTTTCCTAACTAATCAATAATCTGATAAAAATAACTACTGATTTAGGGCTTACCTATGTTAGGGATCATTCATTAATTTCTTAGCTAAGTCTGTAGAGTTCTCAGTGAGTGTACATGAAGACTAACTCACCTTTCAAGCCCTGACGGCAGCTCCTCACTAAATTCTGAGCTTTCACTGCTATCTAGAAAAAGAGTAGTACAGAGAAGGAGTAAGAAAACCACCCAAGTGAAAATACAAAGCCAATATATGTGGACCACCAGAACAATCTTTATATAGTACCACGGAAATTGCTTACTCAAATCATGTTTCAGAGTTGAAGTCCTTAGAGTTCATGGTAAAATCTAAAATTGGAAGAGGCTTACATGAGCCTTCCCATTTATAATAGCTCACTGATGAACAAAGTCATTGTTACTGCTGTGTTTAAATACCAGAGATCTACATGTTACTTTAATTTTCATTACACTGCTTCTCCTGCAAAAGCTGAGCACTTCAGGAACACAAAAATCCAGTTACTTTTTAAGACAATATTTCTACCACAACATCTGTAAGTCGACTCAAGTTATTAGACATGGTATCATTGTTTGTTTTTGACAAGCAAGCACACCTGTAACAGAGGATATGCCAGCTGTATGCTGCTGCTAGGAGCCATAACAAATCGATATGCTGGTATTCACAATGATAGTCCCCATTTCTCTTCCAAGCCCGTGACCGATTTGTCCCTTCTTCCCTGGCACATTTATTTAGCTCACAGTTTTAATTTGCCCAGGACTGATCTTCTAATACTCAGTATAATACAGTGAGCTGTGCCTGTATTTTCAGAAGTTCAAACATCATTTTAGTGTCAAACTTTTCTTGGTCAAGTAACCTACTATCCTTCACAGTCTATTTCCTATTCTAGAAATAGCCTGAGTAACTTAGAAGATGGCTTTGTCTTGCTTAGAACACAGATTCTCGATCACTTTGGTTTTATTATCATTATTTTATTAATTATAATACCATAATGTAATTGTCATCATCCTCTTTCACAAGTTCATTTTACATTTCTTTTGAAGTCTCAGAGCACAGCTAAACTATTCTCCCATCTTCTAAAACATATCATTAAAATTAAAGTTTTCTTTGTGAAAAGGTAGCTTTCAAAATATATATACACTTTTCAGTAGCACTTTTTATTTTTTTTTCCCTAGTGAAAGCTGACAAACACTCTGTCTCACATACAGAGCATATACAAAGACAATCTTCCTTCATGCCACCTTTATCAAAACAATCAGTAGGTAACTGAGGGAAGCTGAGATAAAGTTGACTAGGTAGCTGAGCAGCAGTTCTGATCTAGTTTCTTCCATGAAAGTGACCAGTCTTTGCACAGGAGCTAGCGATGTTCCTAATTCCCTACTTTGGGGGTATCTCTGTGAGTTTCCAGAGCACTGGGACAGAGAAGCAGGAATGTCAGTTCCCCACACAGACTCTACCTATGGAAAGGCCATTGGTGAAAAGCGAGTTCAGCGCGTGGCTGCGGGCCGGGCTGTGCGACTCCAGGACGCTGTCATCCAGGAGGTGGCGTGGCTTCTCCGTCGGGAAGGTGGCACTTTTGCTCTCCACTACACTGAACTGACACATCATGCTGGAAAATTGGAAAGAGAAAAATGCAAAACCCTTCTTATGTCATCTAATAGCAACTCTTGGCTCCTGATATTTCCACTGAGACTTTGCCTTATCAATAGGTTATTAACTAGCAGGCAATTAAATGGTACTGCTCACACTTTCCCTCTGCTATACATAGGCTCCTTGACTACCAAAACAAGTTTCAGATTTTAGTGATCTTTGTAAGTAACAACTGTTAAATTTCTGCAGATGGGAAGTTTTAAGTTTGTTTTTTTTTCCTCCATACAAAACCTGAACACCCTGGGTGGAGGCAAAGGTAGAAAAACAGAAAAAGCAGACCCCAGCTAAGCCGCTGCTTGGTGGTCCTTCACTAAGCTGAACTAACACATCAACACTTTATGACCTTGGACAAGTCACGTGAACTTCTTTTTCCCTAACATTCCCTAATTGTGAAATTTGGTAGTGCTGAAACCTTAGCTGGGGAGCAGGTGCTCTCACTTCATTGGGTAAATGGTAGAGAAAAAGGTTTCTAATCCATATTACACAGGTAAAACAGTGCAAAAGGTCACAGCTTCCTTGAACGATAAGGTGTACCAAGCAGCTAATTTTCCTTAAGTAAGGAAAGCAAAACAGACTTCCCCTTACACTATAGGAAACTTAAGTAAGTTTCCTTAGATCTATTAGCAAGTTGTTTAAAAAACAAAAGAAAAAAAATCAGTTACGCACACCAGGAATCCACAGACCAAAGTGAATACACAGCTTTCAAGTACTGCCACCCTCTGGCACTAGCAGAGAACAGAGTCAGCAAAAATAAGAGTGCCAGGAGAAAACTGTGAGAATATACAGCAAAGCCTGAAGCATTCTTGCAATACAAGAAGTGGAAGGGACAAATACAGGAGTGTTCTCAAATACCAGGGTGTTCTGCTGCTATCTTAAACCTCTGTGATGCATGAAATTGCCTGAGCGTGAGACAGCCTGGAGTACCCACTTGTTTCCCAGGCTGTGACTCTTCCGGTGCCTTGGTACAGGAGGTGTAGCTAGACTTGCTGCTACTGAGGCATCAGGACACGTGGGTCTCCTGCTGAATTTCATAATTGCTGACACGTCAGATGGACCTAAAAGGGAGAGATCATTTAACATTGGACTGGTGCAAACCCCAGAAATTTCATGGGCTGGTGTGTTTAGCCACTGATTAAAATGCATTGTTACACATAACCAAAAGGCACCATTTCTGAAGAACTGTTTCTTGTGCATTAGGGTTACACCACCCATTTCTGTTATGAATTAATCTCTATATTCTTGAACTGTCTGGAAGTAATTTTTAAAACAGCTTTGCACATACTTTTAACAATGAACTCCTACAAAAAGTCTTGGCACCCTTACAACAGCTGGATGTGTCACTGTGTAGTATGCAGAGCCATAAAGTCAGTTTGTACTTCGGGTGTGAGCAGGAATGCTCACACATGTTTTGAATTTTGTTCACAACTCCATGTTGTGAATAAACTGTAAACAATCTGCTCATACTGACTCACAGCTTGAGCATGTAAGAGAAAGCAGGGGCTTTTCATGTGTCTAATGGCCAGACAGATGCATTACTTCTCAATCATCTATGAGCTCTAGAGATGTCTCACTGCAATTATTCTTCCTCTCATTTTACAGATTTTATGAGGCCTCATGGAAAACATGGACAAGCTGTTCTTGTTCCAGTTCCTTGATGCTGTTTGCAAAAGGCTGGCAGTGAACTTTGGAATACAGTAGAGAACAACATGGCCTATCATCATCCTCAGTGAACGCAAAGCTGTTCTTGGCTTCACAATAAACAGTTGAGATTTCACTTTTAAACATTCAGTTGTGGCATTGGTGCTTGTGACAGAAGAGGGAATAGCGGTCATGAAAGCGGCCGTCTGTCTCCTATCTATCTCCAGACTTGGTACAGCCCAGGTAGCAGCAAAACAGGCTTCCCCTGACATTATAGGAACCACTTCTTGGAGGCTTCAGTGACCTTAGCTAAGTCAGCTTCCGGCCTCTAACCTAAAACCACCTGTTAAAAGATCGACAGAATCAGAAACTTTGTGATGTGAAAAACCACACACAACTACCATCAGAATCCTTACAGAAGTGTCTGGCCTCAAATTAGTGATAAACAGAAATAGAAAAAACAAACCAAACAACCAAACCCAAACAAAACCCCAACGTTCCTGGGCACAGTTTGCCAACAGGATGTGAAGGTACACTCGTAATAGAAATGGTTCTGAGAGGGTGGTTGGTCACTTGAACAGGCTCCCCAGGGAAGTGGTCATGGCACCAAGCCTGTGAGTGTACAAGGGGTGTCTGGACGATGCTCTTAGTAATATAATTTAGATTTAGGTAGTCCTGCGAGGGGCAGGGACTTGGACTCGATTGATCCTTATGGGTCCCTTCCAACTTCAGATACTCTACGATTCTATCTGTTATATAGGCAATTCTGTCTCTCTCCAAGCACAGCAGTTATTCATCACTTTCCTCTGCCTTAAATTGATGATTCATGAGACACAAGAAGAAACAGGAGAACCAGTAATGAGTTTGTCCTAGTAAGAGGCAAAAAAAATAATACAAACAGATGCAAGATGCTTTACTGTCCATACCCACTCTGCAATATAGACTTACATCACGTTGAGTGAAATACAGGAATTAATTCCAAATTACTTGTATTTTTATTTCCCCATAGCCTAGACTCAGGAATTTCACTATGAACTGGGTCATTACTATGAAGAATGCAAAGTTTTTTCCCTAGAAGTAAGGGGAAAAATCTCACCCACACAGTATTCTGCACATTTGAGCAAACCGTTCATTGTGCTGTTTAATTAACAATGAAAGGAGCCTCAAGGCAAACAGAAAGAGGAAACTGCTTCTAGCAATACAGAGAGGGGAAACGAGTTCATTAGAGGAACCTTTAGTAGTATCATTCATCAGATCATCAATTTAGTGGGAGAACAAAAAAAGACAACAGTTTGTAATCCTGTTTTCTACCTTACTCCTACATACCATCTACATAGGACAGCATTTTTGCCTGCCTGTCTTTGCTACCATCACACAATCGAGAATTTGTGAAACATGACACCAGTAGCATAAGTCACCAGCACATGTGGCTTCAGAGAAGGTCTTATGCTTAAACGCTACATGCAGTTTTAAAAAAAATGCACTTTTAATCATTACTTGATCCAGAGATTCAACCAGAACTATACATCTGGGAGGTCGGAAGAGGGCTGAGTACAATGTTCTGCTGCATTTTCAATTAAAATTTTGTTGCATTTGGGCTGTAAGATGACATTGGAAGCTTCTTCCCTAAAGACAATAGGGTTCACCTTCCTCTTCTGTCGTGGAGACCAAGCACAAGTTAGCATATAGAAAGTACGAAACCAAGCACAATTAGGTGGTGACTAGTTTAGTGTAAAAACTGTTTGAATTCATATTTCACCATTAGGTCTGAAAATCTTGTCTGTTGCATTACTAGCAAGAACACATACTTCACTAAAGTCTTTTCCCACAAGTTTTCATTACGAATTCTTGAAATTTACACTAACCAAATGCACTGAGAAGTTTCAGAAACGATTACAAGTTCTTTTATTTGAAAACGTCCAGCCCTTCTGATGAACTAGGTTCACAAAAAGGAGTTTTCTCTACATGCTTTGTTTGTAGTGCCTTTCCATCAGGTATTTTTCAACTTATGAACAGTAAAATACTTACGACTACTGAGGTGTTTACTACCTGCTAAGAAGCTTAAAATATACTGGAGCTGAGACACAGTATAAAGATAGTGGCAGCTGAAGGAGAATTTTCCTGGTAATTATGAGCAAGTATCAGCAAGAGTTTAGTCTGAAACTCAGCATAAACTTCAGTGTTAATGTGGCTACTCTGAGGTTACCATGCAAGGCATTAAGTCACTGCTTGTCCCGTAATTTGGCTGCAGCATTGGTTCAGTTTCGATTGCTTCCTGTTGTGTCACACAGCTGCTCCTCTCTAGTGCCAGTTCTAAATCCCAATTTACATTAAGTTCTTTTAAGTGGATGACACTATAGTTCACTGAGAGCTACTGAAACATTACATTTAACAAACTGTTGAAACTACGGCCTGTGAAAGAGTAGCAATCTCAAGGTACAGCCCTAAATGAGTATCAGTATGGTGCAGTGCTTTTTTCACACAGACACTATGACACATATCAAAATAACTTAAATTTTCTAATACATAAGAGTTTAAAGGTTTAAGTTGCTCACCGTGGAGAGTCACAGATCTGAAAGCAATAAGACTGATTAATTTGATTCTAAGACAATGTTCACTGAAACAAAGCATGGAGACTGCACCAAAACTACTTTATCTAGAGAAAGAACAGCAAAATAACAAGTCTTGTGCTGACATGATCAAGCCATTACAAAATCAAAGTCAGCTGGATTTGACTCCACGTATTTTAAAGTATTTATATGTTCACATGTTATCAATATAAAAAACTACAAAAAATAAGAGATGTTGTCTACCAATAAAAATAGTTCTTTGAGAGTTGTTACTCTATGCTACCTTTTTTTGGAAATTAGACCCCCATTTAGGAAGCATGGAGTGAAATTTGCACCAATATGAATACAACAAAAATATTTAAACATTGATCATTATAACTTGATTTTAGCAAGAGCTTTTATTACCTGGACAGCTTCAGAATAGGACAAGTTTGTGTGCTGGTTTTGGCTGGGATAGAGTTAATTTTCTTCATAGAAGCTAGTATGGAGCCATGTTTCAGATTTGTGCTGGAAACAGTGTGGATAAGAGAGGGATGTTTCTGTTACTGCTGAGCAGTGCTGACACAGAGTCAAGGCCTTTTCTGTCTCACACCACCCCCCCAGCGAGCAGGCTGGGGGTACATGAGAAGCTGGGAAGGGACACAGCCTGACCCCAACTGCCCAGAGGGATATCCCATACCATATGATGCCATGCTTAGCACGTAAAGCTGGGGGAAGAAGGAGGAAGGGGGAGACGTTTGGAGTTATGGCATTTTGTCTTCCCCCATCACTGTTAGGCGTGACGGAGCCCTGCTTCCCTGGAGATGGCTGAACACCTGCCTGCCGATGGGAAGGAGCGAATGAATTCCTTGTTTTCCTTTGCTTTTGCTTTACCTATTAAACTGTCTTTATTGCAAGCCACGAATCTTCTCACTTTTACTCTCCTGATTCTCTCCCCCATCCCACCGGGGGGGAGTGAGCGAGCAGCTGTGTAGGGCTTAGTTGCTGGCTGGGGTTAAACCATGACAGTTTGTTTAAAAAAAAAAGGTGAAACAAATGATGTAATGTGTCTAAAAGGACTGCGTATCTCAGATTGAAAGTAAGATTACAGAATCAGACTTCAGTTCAGGTTAAAATACTGCCAGGCTAAGGTGAGATGTGTCAAGGGTGATAGAATTTGTGGAAATAGGTATATGAGCCTTACAACTTAAGCCAACGGTTCCAGCCTGGTTTCCTTGCTACTATACATGGCAATCGCCTCTTTTCACAGGACTGATGAAAACAATTGTAACGGACTTATTCTAATTCCTAGTTAGGTGTCTTCAGTGAAGATCCCAATGACAGAAAACAGAATGCTTTGTGGAATAAGATGAAGACAGAAATATCAGCTGTGCTGGTATTACTGTCTGAAGTGGCCATTTTCTAGGTAGTTCCTCACCTTCCTCATCTCCTAGGCAAGAGAAGGAAATGTATACAGTTTGGCTCTGTTAACCCTGTGCTAAAGTAGAAAGAATCTGAGCTTAAAAACCTTTACAAAGCCTTTGCATCTGCACTGCTGTCAAATCTCTATGAAGAAGAATCGTGAAGTTCAGAGTTCTCGTTGGACAGGACAGGATGTTGGAGGGTACACTCAGTTCAGCAAGAAGTCTGGGGTGCAAAGGGTGTCAGCATGAGTTATGGGGCACAGGGGAGATGACCTCATTTCTGTAAAGGGGTAGTAAGAGACAAGAAAGCCTGTGCCAAGAAGGATGCCAAAGAGGGTAAGTGGTGAGATACTGATGAAAACTGCACAGACCAAGGGATGTTTATGGACATACCAGACTGCTGAGCAATTAGCTGGGGAAGCTATGCCTGATACTGTTGATAACAAAATTCCAATATTTAAATTCATTTGAGATTGAGTTATTTTGCCCCCTTTTTTCCAATAAGTGAAGTCATCTGCTACTGCTAGCTCTCCTCTTTACTCTCCTGGCTCCACTCCTAGTGCATACTGTTACCATGATTGCTATTCTGTTATTTTGCCTTTCATGGAGACAAAGCACTCTTAGTAGGATTTTCCAGTCAGCTGGCATGAACAAGGGTTAGTTTGGTTTTCATTATTTCTCAGCATCATTTTCAAGACTATGCTGACATGCACAAAAATAATGTATGAAAATATTAAAACATTATTAAACATTTGTTTGTGTTGGGGAACGTGAGACAACTTCATCAGAGTGAGCTGAGTGCTGTTCAGAGATCTGTGGCAAGAACATTTGGAAAAGTTTACACATATCCCAAAGGATCTCACTGTTTTTTCCTTTGCATAATTTTTCCATGAATAATCCTTCAAACGTTATAAATGAATGTTACTTTTGCAATCCTTCAGTAGAACATGTGAACATTTACAGTCTCCAGAGCTTTTAAAAAAAGCAACAGGGTAAAGGAGTTACAGTTCACAACTTTTCTCCACTAAAAATCTATCAATAAACCAATACGAGGCATCCAAACAGAAAACTGAAAATGAGCTGTGTATTATATGCTGATAAACAGTGATTTTTCAGGAAAGTAAAACAGTCTCAAGTATTTACTATTTTTTGGTGTACAGCTAAGAAGTAAAATTGATACTTACCAGCTCTGTTTCTAAAACTTAATAAAGACATTCCAAGCCACAGACTCTCTAGTTAAATCTTCACTGTAAATTTTTACTGTTCTGTTGCCATTGTAACCAAAGTCAGCGGGTGATAATTAAAACTTTCAAACAGAAAGACCTACTTACAAAACACACAATAAAGAACTTAAGAATTTTGTGCACAGAATCCAGAATGATGCAAAAAATTTAAATCTAGAATGATGGCTATTGTAAAAGCATAGTTTTAATTTTCAGAGTATTGCTTTACAATTCAACTAAAGCCTATTAATGCACACATGCAAGAGACATGTATGTTATGGCTGCTTCTCAGACAAAAGCAAACTAAGAACAAGAATCAGAGTTTTTGGCTGCACCTCCCCATGCTCCCCCGAGCCTCCCAAAANCTGCCCGCTCTCTTTGGAAACAGTATGCAAAGGCCTGTTGCTGCAGAGGTCAGGAAGATGATTTTCGTTATTGAATTAAAATACTGTGTTCTTCCAAAAGGACTATGAACTATTTCCAATACCATGCCCTGGGAGTAAAGGGAACATAAATAGGATTTTGTATTTCTGCCACGTGATCCCTGTTGCTGTAATTAGTATCGTATTCTAATCTCCACCTACACTCTAAGTAAAAGCAAAAGGTACAGATACATTTATAAAAAGTAATTTGGAAACTTTATTCTGCAGTGCTTTTTTTTTTTTTTTTTAACCTTGAGGACAATAATTGTTATAGAATATTAGTCCATCTACTTTGGCAATTAAGAATTTCTAATTCTAGAAATATCATAGGAAGCAAAAGATTAATTCACTTTTTCATTCCAGACTTTCAATTTTTAATCTTTCACAAATCCTCAATCTTTTCTTTTTTTTCTTTTTTTTCTTTTTTTTTTTTCATTTAAGAAGACTATGTTAAGTCTAGGGAAACGTTCAGTAGAAATCATGATTAAGATTGCTGCAAATAAACTGTCTGGCTTTCTGCACTGTCCTTTCTTTCTCTAAGTGTTTTTCTTTCACTGACAGTCCAGATGAACCACAATTTTCTCAAGTGTCTTCTAATATGTGTAAAGAACATCCTGCTATCTGCTTACGTTTTCCTTCAAAATTCTCAGTTTCTTTAATTTCTATCTTGCACTTATCCAGCTACAGCTTGGTCTTTTTTCTTGATTCCCTTCTACTTCTCAATGATCCTTCCTTTATTACAGCCTTTAGCAGATTTTCAGGTGAAATGTGCAGGTTTGCTATCCTAATCAATCACAAAACAGCTTCAAGAAGTCTAACAACAAACTTTTTCATTTAGTAATCCAAAAAAGTCATGATACGGACATTTCCTTCCTCCCTCAAACTCAACTGATTTGCTTTGTGCGAATAACCTCCCATCCCAAAGTTTTTAAACAAGCAAACAAAAAATGAGAGATTGAGAGACTTAGAGTACATGCTATTCTTTTGCTTCACTTTACTTACAGGTTCTATTTTTCAGAACCTATTTTATGTTTACAGGACTCCAGAACACACTTATTAGGCAATTTATTAGAAGATGTTTCTTCATAGCCCTTATTGTCTCATATATTATCTCCTCAAATCTGTAACAAGAATAGTATGGCCCAGGTTTTTTTTTGTTTTGGTTTGTTTTTTGTTTTTTACAAATGCTACCACCTACTGGTGCCAAGAATGCTTGGAACAGATACGCAATGTGGTTGTCCTTCGATGTAGTCTTTGCTTTATGTGCAAATTTGCATTAACAAAATTCACCGATTTAAAGGTTAATTCCAAAAGCGTGGTTTGCAGCGAGGGCATAAACACTGACATGTATGTCAGTCTTTTGTAATGTCTATTAATAACAACAATGACAAACAAAGAGAACTTTCGATCACATGAACATGTTAACTTATACTTTTTCTTCCCATAAATTTAAGTATAACAGTTAATCATGCTGAGTTGTTATCTCAGGATACCGACGTCCCTTAAAGGGCAAGTACAGCTTAGGTGGGTGCAGCTCTGTTCACCCTGTCTCCATTTGTTTTATGAAAAACCTGCGTGCATGCGTGAGGAAGTAGTTCAGTCTTCTTGGACCGTTCAATTCTGGCTTACTTTTTTTGCTATAACTGCCAGAAGGGACCAATTAAGTGATGTGGACAGAGAGGGGAGTTTGTTGATGTTAATATATGAAGTGTCAAAACATACAAAATGGACCCTAGAGGAATTTGCCCAGTAGTACTCAATCCAGTATATCCAGGAGTAGGACTGTAGAAATATGTTAATAACGTAGTGAAAGATGAAATTACAGTACAGGCAAGATAACAAGTTTAATACAGTTAGCAAGGATAACAGCAACAGCAAACCAGACAAGTGCACCAGAACCCTAGGGCACTTTTGTCTGTATCACTCTATCAAGAGCAAGTACAACTAACCATATTTCTAATGTACTTTTGACTGCACAGTAAGCACACTTAGGTGTATTTCCTTCAAATGTTTCCTGAATAGAAGTGATACTTTCAATTTCAGGTGTTACTTTCATGGAATCACTAATTGTCAGCATTGGCGTTATTTGCGCTGCACTGGTGGAATGTGCAAAACCCTGACTTACACTTCAGCAAAAATGTTGAATTTCTTGCAGCTGGATCTGCAGGGTAGTGCATGAGCTTGGATGACATCCATATTGGCAGCAAAGACATACCCATTGTGAGAGCATAGCTGCAGGGAAACTCTGAAGTTTGTGTTCAACAAAATACATTAACCAATCCACCAAAAAAACCCCAAAAAACCCCAAACCCAAACTTTTTGCAGAAATTATTTCAGGTGACTGCTCTGAAGAAAGAAACAACAACAACAAAAAAAAACCCCAAAACCAAACAAAAACCAGAGCAGAAAAGCCCCTTGTCCTCTGGCTGTTTTACATGTTCTTAACATTCCTAGGGAGCAATAGCTTGGTAGTTAAAATAAGCATCAGTAAACTAGGACATTAAAGAGACTTGTTTGGTAAGGAAGTCACAGAAAGCAACAGAAAGGGATAAAGTTAAAAACTGAGCATGATCATTATCTCCCTGGTAACTTTGTATTTCCTTTGACAGAATATTCTACAATTTTTGTGAAGCTTTAGCCTGTTAAGAAAAAAAAACACAGCACACTAATTCTGGCTGGATTTAGTGGCTGGTAACAACATGTGAATCCCACACGTTTGTCTGCTATTAATTTCTTCCAAAAATACTCAAATGCGTTGTGAAGATTTGTAGGGAAAGTATCACAGAGAAAGAGATTGGAAATGAATGTAAGTTTGAAACTAAGAAGCAAAGTTTTCTGGATGGTCTGTAAACTTTTGTGAAGAAAACTTAGTTCTTCCACTTCTATCTTAAGTACAGTCTAAGAAAAGCAGACGCTATGCACATGAAGCAATAACCAAGCACTTGCAGGAGGATTAGACAATCCTCATTTCCACAGAACGATTAGCTGCTAAAGTACTTAGCACAAACTATTTATTAGTTGCTAAAGCAACCAGTAAAACAAATGGCAAAACTAAATGTCAAACTCAGTGTTTACACAGAAAATGACGGTGTGGGGGTTTTTTATTCTAAAATACTGGGACTGCTGTACAGACGTCACTACTGTTGTATACCTACTTTCAGAGAGTTACAAATGTGCAAACACCCCAGCCTTTCTTCCTTCTGTTTCTACATCTTCTACATTTTTAACTCCTACATATCACATACTTTACATCTGATAAATCTACTGTTTCTAATTAATTAAACTAAAATTAAAAGTTCTTTAGCAGCTCTCAAAGCTGAATGGACTCAGCACAATGGGATGAATTTTACCCCAGTAACAAAAAAGAGAATACACCTGTTTCAGACAAAGTACTCCAGATTCCTGGTATGGTGGTAACATAAAAACTGTGGTCTATTTATTCACTGCGAAGGAGGGGGTTGAGGGTCAATCCCTGACTATTGCGTAACGAAAGCCCAAACTAAGGGCTGCCCACAGCTGAGGCCTGGATGTTGTTAAAAAGGACTTCTAAATGCTAACTTCAATGAAGCAGTTCGTTAAAAATCACCGAATCGTGAAGATCAGTCTTTGAGTCCCTTAGTATTAGATATAATTTTCTGGATATGGTAATTATTTTAACATTATCTTATCTTTTTATATTGTTTTCCAAGACAGGATAAACATTGTATATTTCAGAGAACGAGTAACCATTTTCTATATTCTCATTAGCACCGCACCCTGAACTTTTCAAAATAACATTAAGATGATAAAGAACATGCATAAAGTTTGCTATACTGAGCTAGACTTGGTATGCAAATTCTAAGGAGCTTCAGCTGCTTAGGAGGCTAACTTATTTACCATATATTACATTAAATCTTTTCTTTTGTTCTGGGAAAATGTATTGAGTTATACCTTCCAAAATAATCTAATAGCTGTACCATAAATGCTGGGTACCTCCTAGCCAACACTGCAGGAACACAGATGTCTTTTACAGCTAATTCAACTGGAAACTGTGAACAGTTAGCATACTATAAGCTCTCCAGCTACATTCTCCTTCTCTTTCAAACCATAGCAAGGCAGAATGAACAGACATAAAGTTGCTGCCAAGGAAGTTGTGCGAATCACACAGTTCCTGAAAGCATACAATTAAACTGTTTAAAGCTCCTTTTAAAATGCTACTTGCAAGAGACAAGAATCTCTGCAGCATTATGGAAAGCATGAAATCTTCCTGTGAAAGCACTATTCACAATTATATATGCATTTGGTAATTAAATGAGACCATCTTAGCCACTAATATACAAAACATAGCTTGTTGTGAGACATTCACTTTAATCAGACGTCTGCCTCCTGTTCACATTTACTGGAAAACCAGTTGGCAACCAAAGTGGAAAACGGACACATGGTTTTCTCCAGCACTTTGCAAACAGAAATACTGAAGGATTTAACTGTTTTTATTGAGCCTCACACTCATAAAGATACTTTAAGGGGAAAAAAAAGAACCCCACAATGTCCCTGGCTAGAGTAAACTATTAATCTTCTTCTGAAAGAGAGAAAACTGAGGTTGGGTAGAAGATAAAGTCACAATGCTAGGAGGGAAAATCCATTTTCATCATCAACACAAGTAATTATACTTCAGGACATGAAGAAGACACTACTCCCTGAACTCCCCATTATAGACTTTGGAATTACTACCATATTTATTTTACCTTAAAATCACTACACTCAGCCTCCTATGCCTTAAACTTCACTGGAACATTAAACTATTCCTTAAACTATTTTGAGATCATCTCTTATCATTATAGCTTACTGGCTGCAAAGGATTTACTCCTGGCACACAATGGCTGAAGTGGAAATAATCTCAAACTATAATTTGATTCCAAATACAGTTGACTCGAATACCTTTGAATGTGCTATTTTTAATTCTCCACAGTCAAATATCTCATTACTGATATTTTGGTATTTTAGCTTGGAATTATTCAAGACTAACATATGCTATATTTCTATTTATTAATGTTGTGAAATAAGCAATAAATTATTGCCTTCATGTTTAGTTAAATTTCAGTTTAAATTCACGCTAACTTAACTGACCTTCTACAGGAGTTAATTTGGTTTTTTTTCAATAAAGTACACTGGATTCAGTACACTTTAGTAGCATTTTTGCAGCCACATAGGTGCAGGTCACCGAAAAATTCATGTGGGTATTACAAAATGCTGGTGGCATTCATTGTCTGAACTGGCAGTGAGTGAGAACTCTCTAGCTGAGCAAGAAATACAGCAGTCCACAAGCATGCCAAGCTTTCGAAGGAAATACTAACAGAAGAATGGAGCAACAGCAATGACTCAAGACTTGGTTTCTAGTCATCGTATTAATTCTTACTCTGAATAAGGCAACCTTACAGAGCATATAGGGGCACTGCAGATTCAGAGCGAAAAGTTCACCCTCTCCTAATACTGCCAGGTATCATACAGTCACATATTCAACTGAGTAGGTACTATTGAACATTGTCCCAATCAATATTTGTGGACTCCAGCTGAGCTCACTGAAGTATAAAGCCATATTACTTGCCTGACTCAGGGGAGTTCAAAGTTCTTGTTTCCAACTTTAGAACTGTATTTTTAATTGCCTTTCATTACAGCTCTAATAAAGTCTAAGCCCTCAATTAAAAATTACAGAGTATTGGTGATCCCAACCTCTTGCCCACCCCCAGCCTTATGGCCTTTTTGTGGGCTGTTGGTTTGGAGAGACAGCCTTGATGCTGTGCAAGCACTGCTCAGTAGCAGCCAAAACGCTGGTGTGCTACCAACACCTTTCTAGCTACTAATGCAGAGCACAGCACTATGAGGGCT
>VZTL01004412.1:0-52906 GCA_013400535.1 Scopus umbretta
AAACATTGGTGTGTTATTAACACCATTTTGGGCACAAATCCAAAACACAGCACCGTACCAGCTACTACAAAGAAAATTAGCTCTATCCCAGCCAAAACCAGTAGGTGCTCTTTCAAATTCTTTCTTGAAATACAACTCTTCAATAAAGACGAATGAATTCTTTTTATAGAGGAATATTGATAAATGGTGATAGTTGCAAAATAGTAATAAACACACAGCTAGGGATTTAACATATTTTCTAAAACCACTGAGGTATGTGTGAGGGTTTGATTTTCAAGATGCACACACATTTATCACTAGTTAATAGGCCTGTAAGAAAACAATCATGATCAGCTGAATCACAACTGGGTTTTTTGTTGTTACTCTGTTTGATTAAAAGAATGGTAAACAATGTACAAAGCTTATGAAGTCTGTGTTTCCGTGATTTTGTTTGTTTAAAGTATTTGGAAATAGCTAAAATGGAAATACACATGTTCCTAATACCTTTTGGGAGAGAAATGAAAGTGGAAATTTACCAATTTACTTCCATTAGGTATCGGGAATCTAATTAATATTTTGAAGGTAAAAGACTGTTTTTGTTTTATTTGTAGGTAGTTCTTTTTTTTTTTTACCTTATTTGTCTTTAGCATCACAACAGTTGGAAAAGAATAGTTTGGTGCTATCAACAAAATTTGTCCTGGTAGAAAAATGTTTTCCATATAAGTCATGTCCTGTTTTTATTATGCACAGCCACTGTTTAAGATGCTGTTTCCATTGTTATGAGCTCATTGAAATTTTCTTTGTCTTTTTCTATCTTAATTAATTTTGCTCTACTTCAGAATTCTGGAAAGAAGGCTAATACTCTCTGAAAACCATCTTACTTTGATATCAGTTATTGGAATGACTTTTAATCAGTAATTAAAACAATATTAGTATTTTTCTACAGTAGATATTAAAGTGTTCACAATTAACCCTTTTTCTGCTCAGATTGGTTCTGTTTTCTCATTCTTAGGTGGCAGACTAATGTTTTTATACTGTATTCTCTTCACTACCTCAAAAGAGAAATGGCTTTCTAGGAAAGGGCAGAGCATTGACAGCAATGAATAGTAATGCGGTAAATCATTCATGTAGTCATGGTATTGTCCAGTGTAGAAAAAGTACTGCTGTTAATATTTACATATCTTTGAATATTAATGTAACGTGGTGTATATTTTCTAACCATATGTACTGGAGAACTGGACCTGTGTTTGGGTCGAAATAGATTACTGGGTACAGCTACTTTAGTCTGTCATTGTTTAGATCTTTCCTAGACAGAGAAATATTAGGTCTTTTTCTTGGTTTGTTTTCTGAAAAATGCCAGATATTATATTTAGGACCTTTCTTTAAAACATTGGGTTATTTCACATCTCTGGTGTTTTCTGAGCTATTTGGTCTGCTTTTATTTTGGGGAGATAGCTGACCTCTTCCCTCCTTGTTAAACAGCAGAATTATTGCTTAAAACTTACGCATCTTAAAGCAGACAAAGTGTTAGCACTAGATTCTAGGATGCAAAATTTGAACTTTGCTAATTTGTTTTACCTGCCCAGCAGAGACTGTTATGAGTTGAAACACTTCTGAATCCATTGAAGTGCTACATTAACTATTAATTTCTACATTTCAGATCTTGCATTTTGAAAAAAGTCCATACATAAACAACATACTTGATTAGAAAATTACCTTGAAGTACATTGCTATATTTGCTATTGATATTCTGGTAGATTTTTTGCCCAGCTAAGACCAGATTCCCCACGTTGTGCATGCTATACAGACACAAAATCAAAAAAGCATTGTGACCTGTAGGTTTATAGTTACGAACTAGAGCACTCCCCAGTCCTATTTAAAAGAAGATGAACATCACAGTTGATTTTAATAGGAGTGTGGGTACGAGGAACTTTCTAAAGTATAATAGAGATATTCCTATCCTTATCCTAATTTCTTCCAGAAGAGTTAAATAATCCCTAAAGGACAAAAAACAGCTAAATTATTAATTTTCTTTCTTGAAACAGACTGATGGACTCTGAAAAAATTCAAACTACCATACTACATATTCTAATGCTGTGGCTGCTGAAGATCTGCTTAAAACGGCTTCCTTTAATAGTCAATTCACCTTTCCTAGTTTCTAAATCTCTTTGAGAAAATAGACGCAAGTGCTTGAATAGTCGATAAAGAAAAACAGTGTTTAAAGTAAAAAGAAATTTGATAACATTTTTATTATTCCTAAAAGAATTTCTGTTTCTTATTACAGAAGTTGGAGTAGAGGATATTCAGATCTCTCTTAGATCCTGTATTGATTTGGTTTCTTCTGTCCTAAATAAAATTATGCTCCTTATCAGAGGGCAAATGAGAAGTTCATGAGCATCAGAACGAGAGCAGTACCGACCTAGTTTCTGTATTCTTTTTGAAATTTGCAGGTTTTGATTAGAGAAAATGTACCAAATGAAATCTGCATCCAGACACCTTGAATTCTACCCGCAGAGTAGGTCTTATTAGGTACACTCTGAAAGAATTTTAGGATTCATTAGTGTGGAAAAAACTGTAACTAATCCTGGCTAGTTTATGCAGTTGTGACATATTTCTTTTTAGTTTATTTGTTGTCCATCCAGTTTCCTTTAACTGCGGTGAAAGTTTATAAATTACTTTGCTACAGGATAAGAGAAATCCGATTTGTAATGGACATGTTTGAAATTGTTACCAAATCGCAGTATCGCCTTCCTTTTTACTGAAGGTTATCATTGTAACCATAGCAATCCCAGCAACATGTTTTCTTAGTGTTACATTTATTCATAAAATTAGAGGATCATTTTGGAAAATGTATTGTTCCCATCAATTAAATTACTTTATGAACTCTGCCTCTGGCTTTTATTTCAGTCAAGGATACTGCGTTACGTTTCTGCTCATGGCAGGTAACTCTGCTGTCCTGTGGAGAGGGGAAGGCGTCTCGCTTGGAGAGGCTGTGTAACCCTCACTTTTGTTTTGAGTTGGTTGCTTTTATTTGAACACCTTTTACTGGGCACAGCCTTGAAGGCTGAATTATGGCAGAGTTTATGAGTATCCAGAAGTGATGCGTTACTAACATGTTGCATCCCCAACACAATAAGTGGGTTAACGTCTGGTCTGGTGGTTGCCAGTCACACCGAGAGTATCGACCTCCATTGCTGGTTCTCCATCTTGCAAACCTGCCGTCTGCCTCCTCTGTTCTTCTTTTGTAGCTTTTACATCTTTGAGCATATCCATGTTCTGTTTCCTTCCCCTCCCCCCCTTAATTTTGATCTTGATGATTTCACTTTGTTTTTTAAACTGCTACTAACACCTTTGTATTCTCTCCTTGTTTCCACTTTCTTATCCTATGTGGCTTAGTAGTCTTCATGCTCTCTCACTTCTCATTTCTTCCAGCAACAAAACCCCACTTCTCAGCAAAATAGGGTACTGTAAATGCTCTATACTAACCCTCCGTGAGAGGAATAACCAGTCTGTGGCATGGTGTTGTGTAACTGCAGCATTTGGAAGGCATTTGAATATGTAATACAGTTAAATAAAAATATTATACAGAATATTATAAAAAATACTGCAATTTGGAAAACATTCCTTACAGTTACTACTCAGATCTGTTTTGTTTATGCAAGAGAAGGTGAAAGCATGGCTTGATTGTGAGAAGAAATTTCTGGTGAAAGATAGCTATTACATTTGATGGAAAAAGTCATGAGAGGATCTTTTAAATGGAAGCTAAAATGAAACAATTATAGATGAGATACAATTTTTTTTTTTAACAGAACATTTGAACATCTGCCCTTACTTTTATTTGCTTCCTGTCTAATAAACTGCAGCCTCTTTCAGACAGAACTTGTAAGTTTGAGGAACATGTGGTTAGACAGTAACTAACTGTTGTAACATTTGTGTCTAGAGCAAATTACAAATAATAAATAGAGTTAAATGACATTAAGAGGGGCCTTTGCATTCATTTGATTGGGGCCTGACTCATCATCCACAAAAACTAAATTAATTATAAAACCCACCAGTGCTGCTGTAATCATGGAAGCAAAATCCTAAATCAGTTGACTAGGACGTCAATACTAGTTGGCATTAACTTCAGAGGAATTATCCATGGATTAGGCACGATATGGTAAGTTTGAAGTCTAATGCAATAGCCGGAAGAATCTGATTGCTTTTTAAGCTGTCCACTTGCTACTGAGGTATTGTCTACTTCTGGTTTTCTCTTTGATTAGATAACTATTTCCTGAGCATTATTTTAGAAGAATTATTTTTTTGAGCATTACAACATACCAAATTTCTAACTTTTTTAACTTCTGAGAACATCGAAGACACCTTTTGTGGAGAAAGACTTGCGCTCTTTTCAGGTGACAAACTGGAGAAGGCATTCTCTGTACACAGTTGATTGCCCTGCTTATAATAATTTGAAAAATTTGTTAAATGTTGATATATAAGGTAGCTTGATCATTAGGCATATGTCAAAAATCAGTAATTGTGAAATACATGCTTTTTGGAGATCTGAAATGTGAACACCTCATTTTTCTGGTTCTTTATTGTGAAGTAAATGATGAAATCTGTTTGCTCAATTGTTTCCATTTAAATGAGCATGTAAATACTGCCTTAACGTTTTTGCAGATGTCAGTCAGTGACTCTTGCTAGCCTTTCTTATACATGACTTTAAAAAGCTGCTTGTTATTAAATGATAAATGCAATTGGAGAAAAAAGAAATTCCATGTAATTTAATTTTTTTTGGTGTGTTTTAGGGAAGCTGGGAGAAGCGAATTCTTAAAAGTCTAAACAGCATGTGCACAGAACTCAACATCCCACTAGCACAGAAGGTAATGCATTCTTAACTTTCTGTTGCCAAATTGACATTTTTGGAAATTAAGCCTCATCTTGCTCACTTGTAATATAATGTTCAAATTACGCATGGTTATCAAGAGCTGCAAGGCCGGTATCCAAGTAATTTTAATGCAAAATAATTTTCAGGGATAGTGGCAATGTATGCATCAGCTCAACTTGGGAAAAGATATCTAGGCAGATCTTGCTCTTTGCTGTTGCAGTACTTAGCCTGTTGAGGGAGCAGCGTGTTGGAAAGCTAATTGCTATGTTCAATGCTCTTAATAGAGCATTTTTGTGTGCAGGCTCAGCTGTATAATTTTGAGCTGCATAGTCTGTACACAGTGTTAATATACTGTGTGTGCTGGAGAAAGCTATAGTTGAACTGGTGTTTTAGGATAGTGAGATACTGATGCATTGCTAATTTTGGTTGTCATTCATTCTGCTCTGTTTTGTTTTGGTTTTTGTTAATTTAGAAACTTTAATTTTACAGGTCATGGAATTGGCAAATAATGTGAGCGTGTTTTGTTCTTTATCTTTCTCCTGTTGTATATCTATGATAGGTAGCAAAACCTCTGTGGTTCATCATATGAGATGAAGGATGCAGCTGTGTTTGCTTTTCATGGCTGTGCCAGGGACAGAAATTTGATGACAAAGTCCAACAGCTCTATGGAATGAGCAGTAAATCTTCAGTAATATGAAACTGACTGCTAAGTAGCCTAAAATTCATTAGTAAACACATGAAACTATTTTCATGGCTCCTTTTTCCTTGAACTGGAACCTGCACTTTCTACAGTAGAATATACCTTCAGGCTGGGGATTATTTGTAAGCAAAATACGTTAGTGTTGCTAGGGCAACCTATTTCTAAAGAGTTACATTAATTTATGTATTTGAAATAGGCATGGTTTTAGTCATTCTGTTAAAAAAAGAAGAGTTACTTTCTTGTGCTTTTCAGAGGCCTGTAAGTGAACAGAAAGAACTGCTTAATAAATGGAATGAAATGGGAACTGATGAGCCAGGTAAGGTCAACTAAATTTATGTGCATTAAATGTTTTTGTACACAGAAAAATAGCATATACATCTTATTTATCAGTCAAAGATTAATGTAATGACTTCAAGGTAAACTGATTTTAATCTTTTCTCTCATTGGTAATGTGTTACTATGCATAAATAAATATTCATTTCACTGTTATTTTGTTTCAAGTTCTTGCACTAACTTTGAATCATCACTGAGATTCATACAGCTAGGACACTGCTCCTCTTAACATAAGCTCAGGCTAATAGAAAGAAAATGTTCAGAACTATGGGTAATTAAGCTCAGACATTTTATTAACAAAAGATAAAAATAACACTTGCACAGAACAGTCAGTCATATTATCCTTTGGGAGAGCAAGGCGAACTGCATTGTTAGATCACATCCAAATTCCTTAAAAGAAATGATTTTGCAAAGGTACTAGTTTGTATTGCAGTAGCACCTCTGCGATGGCAAATACTTTTCATGGATTGTTTATGACTAGTCCCTATTTTTTTATTTGACAGCAGTATGTTTAATTCAACAAACTATGCTCTTTAAAAAAAAACCCTTCTTTTGAATATCTTCTCTCTCCCATGTCTTAAGAATGGTTCAGTCTAAAGACTTATGTGGAATAAGTAAAAAGCTTCCTGTGACTACTGTTCACTTACTTGGGGTTTACAAAACTAAGGCAATAACAGTAGCATAATCTTGGAGAATACATGGTGGTTGTAGCCATGATATCTGTGATAATGTTATTTTAATCTTTGCTCTAATCTGTTACTGAAATTGCTGGATTGTGTTACAGGTACGGGAAAATTGCATGTTTTTTTCATCTCTTGGTTTTAACATAGCGTCATTGAAATCTTATTTCAGATCTAAGTCTCTTCCGGCCTGTTTACGCACCTAAAGATTTTCTTGAGGTAAGCATTTATGAAACGATGACTCAGCCATTGACTTGCATCCATTGTAGTCTTTTATGTGGAGTGGGAAAAAAAAATTAAGTGTATTTCAGGCAATTTGTCCTTTTTAGCAAGTGAAATTCAGCATGGTTTTTATGACTCTGGGTTTTGTTTACAAAACAAAATGCTATTGTCTCTTTTTTAAAACTTCATTTTTAAATTGTGCTTGTGGTAAACTTCTCTTTCTCCAAAGAGCAATCAGTTTGCAGTTAACTTTTTTCCTCCAAGAGCAATCCTCCAGCTGATTTCATAAATCAGTTTACATTTTAAATTGCAATATGTTAAGCTGATAAATTGCAGTATGTGAAGCTGATAGACTGTTTGGTGGTAGGTAGGAGACCTGTACGCAGTTGAAATTCTAGTTCACTTATGAAGAATGTAAAAAATCAAACATGAAACAGAACTGTGTGGAATTTGGAGGCTTTTGTCTGTAACCAAACCATTAAAAAAAATGGTGACTGGTGATCTTTAAAGTCAGAAATGACAGTATTACTCATCATTTTCTATGGTTCAAGCACAGAACATCTCAGTAAAACAGTACTTGCTTTACCACCTGTGCCTAGAATAGGCATGGACGATGGACAATAAACATTGTTGATGACAGTGAACTTAGTCGTGACACAGTAGGAGATTTTGGATTAAAATGCGATTGAAAATACAATTTAAAAAATCACTATATGTATATCCTGTGACTTATACAGGAAACAAATCATCTAGAGCATGATGACAGTGTACAGGTATAGAGTTAAGATGGCCTCCTAATTTACAGAATAAAACTTAGAAGTCTAATACTGAATTATCAGTCAGAATTGATGTATTAATATTTTTATGTGATTCAGTGCAAGTTTAATGGAATGTCTTTTGTAGTGGTGGAGGAGATTTATAGTATTTCTGACTTAAGTGTAAATTGTTTCAGGGTTATGAATTGTGACTGCATTTCTGAATCAAAAAATAAAATTTCTATCCATTTTATTACACTTTTAAAGAGCTCCTTTTGTTCAGCTAGTGATAACACTAGAATTTTAAAATGTATTCCATTTTCCATCACTGTACTAACAGCCAAGCTGTATATCTAATCTTGAATCTGTAAACAAATCCATCTTCATTTTAGCTTTATCCAGTCACCCTCAAGTTCACTTTTTTCTTTTATACTGTTTTCTTTCCAGAGTTTGCAGTTTCTTACATTAATCTTTTAATTTACAAGTCTGACAGTGAGTTTATATGGTATTAGAATACTGACAAGACTGAGAATTGTAGAGGTAGGATGTTGTGTAATAATTTCATTAGAGCTGGAAACTCATCTTAGAAAGAATCATTGCCAGCTCAACATTATAATTACAAAATCTGTACCGATGGAATAACAGTATGTAAGAGACTGTAAATTCCCTTGTAGATCAAAGTTACTTATCTTAACATTATGATTCCTTGTCTCTTAAATTTTATCTTTACTTTAGGTTTTCAATTCTGTAAATTTTTTTTCTTAAACAAAAGGAGATGTATTCTTATTTAGTAAGAAATTATTATAGTAGCAAATTGTGTAACACTTTGATTGAAACCTACATAGGATTACCAGTGTAAGAATACGGATAAAAATTCTTTCAGAAAAAAGTAATACTGAAGAATATCCTGCATATTGTAGCCATCAGAAATATACCTTGGGTGTTCGAATGGCTTTGAAGTGAAGGAAGTTAATGGCTTTGAGGAAGTGATTTTTTTTTTTTTTTTTCAAGATGTTACAATGTAGCCAGCACTTAATCCCATATATCAACAATTATTTCTGTTTTTTTTTATTTCATAATTTGAGCTTACTTTTCAAAGTAGAATATGTTTGCTTTCTTTAAAATTTGGCTTTTTGAAAATGTTGAGATAGAATTTGGGCCTATATATATGATAGTTGCAGGAAATGGTTTTGTAGTGAATGTACTGTTTGTAATACTGATGATGTTAAGAGTTCTGAATGTAAATTTCTGAATACATGCAAGAAATGACCAAGCTACCATTTTTAAGGTACTGATGAATCTTCGAAACCCAAATTATGAAAATGGAGAACAGCCTAGTTTCAGAAATCATCTGGGGTTAATTCAGGTTCCTCTAAAAGTTAAAGATATTCCAGAATTGGTAAGTATATTTTTTTCTTACAAGAGGGTTCTCTAAGAATTGTTTTGCCTTGCTAATGAATAAGATTCTAAACAATAAGGAAGAATATTCATATAATGATAAATTTCTCCTTTTGAAAGTGAAAAGCAATCTAAATATGTAGTTAAAACACAGAGCATAAAAAAGTTTTATGAAAAGACATTTTTAATGAAAAGTAAAACATAAACAGTAAATTATCTGCCAGTAAGGAAGTTTTCACTTTATGCAACACAGCTTTGATTTGTGCCAGAAATGTACTTCTGTACATATTATTCAATCAGTAATTTTTTCTGTACAAGCAAACTTTAAATATGTAGTTCACCTTAATTCTACAGTTTTATTTGATGCTGTACTGCGTCAAAGTAACCTGACGATCAGTTAGCTTCTAATTTTCTTCTCAAAGTAATTTTAAATCCCTTTATTGTCAGATTGTAAATGAAAGGAAATGTTTGGTTACTAGTACTATAACTGGAAAACAGGAGAGCTCTTCTTAATGCTTCACTGCTAAGTCTTTTGATGACTTTATGCTAGCAGAAAAACTTGCAGCTGGATTGGGAAAGAGCTGGGAATTAGATAACCTAATCTTTCATTCACGACTATTACATCGAGGTGCAGCTCATAGTTGATATGAAGACTGCAGCCTATTACTAAAAGAATTGATGTGAGATTCTTCTCTTTAAAAACCTGAGCTCATATTTGATATATATGCATTTAAAAGAACTATGTTTAGTTTAGAATATATTTGCATTAAGCCTTTCAGAATAAATCTCTAGTCATTTAGAGAATTAAACTTTGTTAATTATTGTTTTATGGTTTTGTTTCTTTTCAGAAAGAAGACTTCAGTGAACTAGGCTTAAATATAGGACAGCTGGGTATTGATGATTCAGCACAAGTGCCTCCTGGTTAGCTAATGCTGTGTTTCAGTCATTTAAGTGGAATGCTAATGAGTAGAATACTTTGCAATTATCAAGTGATTTGTGTATTTTTTCCATAATAAACCATGAAGATTTGTTCTGTAACTATGATTGTAGTGAAAGTGTAGTAAAATATAGCTAATAATAGAAAACATTGGAAATATGAAGGATCAGATTTGAGGAAGATTTAAAATCATCACTGTAAGTTGAAAATACGTTAATTTCAGTGTGTTTGAACACTTCAGGATCTAGAGAACAAAACTGCCTGTCTCCAAAAATACAGAAAATATCAGTAAATGTTAAACCAACTAATGGTTAGGCATATATACAAATGTCTTTTAAATAACTATCTTTAAGAAAAGATTACAGAAAATATCCATATATTAATATTCAGTAGCTAAAATAGTGCATAAATTCTGTTGTTTTTCTGTGTATGCATTTATTGCTGTAGAAACAGGTTTTTAAATGCTTTTTCCATATAAAAGTGGAAAGCATTATAGTATCAAGTGATTTTTCTTTTTAAAAGGAAACTTACTTAATTGAAAGTCTAGGTTCATGCAGTATAGTGCTACTTTGGTATTTGTGTCCTTCAGACAAGCAAAAATTCTCTAGTATTATTTCTTCTTATTTTTTGAAGAAGAACATTGATGCCGAAGCAGGTCCATTTTTAGTGACATTAGCAGTAAAAATTGGCTGAATGTAGTGGTGTGCAGCAAAAATATAAAATACATTACTAACTGGAGTATCTTTTCTAATTTAATTTTTGCCATTCCTTTCTATCTCTTTATTTCTAGAGTTCTTTGAAAATGAACATGTACGTGTTGGACAGAAAGGTATGGATCTGCTTTCATCTAATAAACTGTGGGTAGTTAGGAATACATTTAGTAAATTTCTATCTCAATTACGTATACCTTTTAGAATTTTAACAATTTAGACTAATGCAAAGCATAGTCAGTAATACCATTGTAATTTAGACAGACACAGTAATATCACTGTAATTTAGACAGAGACAGAAACGCAAGCATTTGCAGTCTACCAGTAGCTACCACATAAATAGCTCCACAGATATTTCATTAAAAATGAAATAGGAAGCATAGAGACATAAGTTAAGTTATCACCAAAAAGTTATGCCACTACTGAATTTCATTTTAAAATCAAAAGACTCTGGACTTCCTTCTCTGCGCACACAGTTCATTAGTGTAATGGGGTTTACGCCAGTGCATCAGAACAGTCTCTTTAATTGTTATTTGCAATTGCAGAACTTGCTAAGTATAGCAATACTTAGACACCATGGAAAATTCACTCATTTGCCTCTGTGTACTGCTTTTTCTGAAGAAATTCCAGGGTTTTTTGTGGGTTAAGAATGACCTACAAAAGAAAGGGGAAGATAAAAGAAATAATCATTTATTAGCTCAAGTTTGCTTACAGCAGAAACATACAAGGAATGTTTAAGATCTGTCAATAACTGCTCCTTACTGTCTCTTGTGATTCCTGCTAAACATTATCACCATCAAGAAAAAAGAGAGTGGATACCATCCAAAAAGTCCTCCATCCCTTTTTTTGTTGCAGTAACAAAACAGTGACCTTTCTTTCTTACTTCTCCTTTTGCTGTCCTCCTTCTGTCCCTAATGGTCTGTCTTCTGATCCAAGAGCAACTCGTTAGGGTACTATCCATCTCTCTGTTCATTTCCTGTTCTTCCAAATGAATTCCCTATCCAGACTTCCTGAGCCAGTCATTCAACTCCACAATGTTAATTCTTACTCCTCGTTTCTTGACTGTGTAGAACAGCCTCTATTACAGAGATTGTCTTAGCTTTACCTATATGCAAAGACACAGAATTTTGTAAAAATGTAAGTTAAGAGTCTTGACCATAAACTAAAATCTCAGTTCATTCAGTGGCAATCATACTGCATGCTCTATTGGGTGTTGGTTATGACTTTGGTTGTCACTGATGTATTGATTTTGCTCTTACATTAGATGCATTGCCAAGTCTGAGGAATTTTCTTTATTGTATTTAGTTAACCCTATCTTGTACATAGCAAAACTACTTTTTAGTATTTTGTGTCTCAGTGAGAAACAATAAGGTAAATACACATGGACACTGAGATAAATCACAGTCTTTTTTAAAGTTTTGTGGGGAACACAGGAATGCTTTTTCTTTTTGCCCTCTTTGATTAGGAAAAAAGGATCACATACCATCTGTGTTAGAGCTCTGCAGGTTAAACAGAAAACTGGTAGACTGGTCTATTCAGTATTTAAGAAGAGAGGGAAGGAGAGAGGAATCAATTAAATAGATTTATAATTTCAAACCTCATCCTTCTAAGTCATGTCAGGGCAGATATTGTGGATATTGAATTTAGTGAAGTTTAGAAAAGCAAGTTGTTTCTGAGAGACTTCAGAAAAATCAGAGGATATGGATTTGGAAACTTCTGAGTACCAGCACACCACCTATCTAATGTCTAGATCATCTCACAGAAATATTCTCCCAGCTCTCTCTCTGTTGTGAAACACATTTCAGGTATGAGGGTACAGTTAATCACGTAACATCAGTGGGAAACAACACTTCTTCCAGGTTAGGATAGCTAAAGATCATTGTCTTTCAAGTTTATAGATTGAAGTAAGGAACGAGATAATCTGCACTAAGATAGCCTAAAGCTTCACAGCAATGACCCATCTAGGCAAACCTGTCAACAGTAGAGTATTTATTTTATGTGAACCTGAAGGAGAAACAAAATCTTTTGAGAAAGTCTTTATCCTCTAGAGTATACGTACCAATAATGAGAGAACATGACAGTGCACTCTGAAATGGAAAATTCTTGCCCTGCAGTTATCTGTGAAGATATTTGTATAGTTAACATAAAAATAGGGGAGACAGAAAAAAAAACAGAATGAGTGATAATCTCCTACTTGAAATGAGACACCACTCATAGTTAAACAGGAGTATTTTTGTAGCTATATACACGTGTGTGTTCTGCTTGATGCCAGCCTACTAGTTGCAACTAGCCTTGATATAGTCGTGGATACATACTAAGTGCTTTTTTTATGACGGAAGGTAGTACAGCCTTGCGTATTAACATCAGTTGCCTTGTTTCCCAAGGAACTACTTCAAAATTGCATTGTGGAAACCAGACCTTTTAGATATTTTCCCATTAGCTAATGCTTACAGCACGGTAAACCAGTTTGTAAAGGTAAAAATTGAAGTACTTGATAAATTTTGGAAGCTTTAAACTACATCAATTCATTGCCTGCTTTGTTTCTTAACAGTTTTAGCAGAGCAAGATAGTGCTGCAGCTCAACAATATGTTCGTCAGGGATGTCCAACAGCACTTCGAGCTGATCTGTGGGCCCTCATTCTCAATATTTCTAGTCAGCCAGAGGTAAGGAGCAAGGCGAGAGTAAAATATGAAGACTAGGTGAAAACGCAAAAGCGCAAGCACATACCTTCTAGTGATTTTTTTTTTTCTTTTTCCCAAAACAGAAATGCTCTACTGAGTTGTCACAGAAACTGATAAACATTTTATGAGAAATATACACATGCCTGTAAAAAAGATCATGCTGTGGTGAATTTGCTTAGACTCTTCCCTAATTTTTTAACAGCTATATAAGCAGAATATTGTAGAACAAACTATTCAGTTGATGTGGCTAGCTCCTGAGGTTTTCCTATATGGTGCTGACTTTTTCAGAAGGGGACAAGAAAAAAGTCCTGGAAAGAAGACTGAACCTCTCTTTGCCAAGTTTTAGAAAAAGATGATGTGCTATACCTTTTTCCTGGCTATTTGAACCTGTCATCATATTCACGTACATACCTTGTAAATTGCTTTATATATTATTGCATATACTCTACATATGTACAATCAAAAGGACATAAAGAGGAACTAGTGACATGTGGATTGTTTTCATACTCCCTTGCACAGCAGCAGTTTTTCATAGAACCTTGTATTTGACTTAAGTCCTCAACAATGAAATCTTTTGCAGTATCCAAAGACATGCTATAGTCAATATATCTAATACACCATAAAAAGTTAAATCCCTATTTAAATATTTGTGGAATTCTGAATACTTTGATGCAAGGCTTTTATTGCAATAAAAAGTAGCATGCATGCATGCTCATAAATGTGAGAATTTTATGGTATCTCATGTCCCCTGAAGATGTAGCCATTTTCTTGTAATACTGGGGCATTTATTGGTAACTGTGTAGTACAATCATAAGATCTTGCCCTTAAAAAGAAATGTAAATCTTGTTCATTGACAGCTTACCTAAGGAGTTGAAGTTATTTGGTCTGGTATTAGAATTATTTAGTTTATTCCTTTTTGAAAAAATAAAATCATTTGTTATTTCTAGTAAATAAGAGATTGGATTTTCTGTAGAAGAAAGAGTTGTTGAATTAATAATGAAATATTATACATCTTATGATGTTCAACATTAGATTTAAGTTATTTTAAATTTTCAGGATGGCTTGAATTTTAGAAGTTTTTCTCTTTATGAGAGCAAGAATATTAGAGCTGTGAAAAATTAATGTTGTTGGTTACACTGCATCTTTCTATTCAGTTAAATTTAGCATGCTCTAAAAGCATTTTTATCTTAATGTGGAAAATTAAATAATTGAATAAAAAAGCCAGGTATTCTGTTTTGATGACTGAAAGTCAAAGTAACAATCAGAAAAATGATAAAATATTTTATTTTATGTTCATGTAAAGCATGAATTGTTACAGAAATAGATTTATCGAAACCTGTTTCCTGAAATTCACATGGACACTTTTCATCAGTTAGCTTTTTTTTAAAGAGGAACAAGCTATGTCTGTCTACTAATATATTTGTCAGCCACACCGTTAGGTTCTTTAAAAGTTAACTCTAGTTTATAGTTGGTTTTAATATGTGTTTATACTGTGCATGAAGTGTGAATATTTTAGACCTTCTCCAGAGGTTAGTCTCTGCTGTGAGGGTAATTAACTCAATTTACTGTTAGGTAAGCTAGAGAATGCATTAGCTGTTTGATCACAAGTGCTCATGTATGTGCCTTTACTATGTAATAAATGGTAATTCAGCTCCAACTTATTGCAAGGATGCATGTGGACACTTAAGTCAGGGGAGCTAATACGTTCTTGTTGACATAATATTTTACCTTGAGATAACTTTCTCTACGCTCTTAGCAAATGGTGCTCTTCAACTATAGATGAAGAAGAAAAATAAAGTATATACGTATATAGTGTTCTGAGATCCAATGCAGCAGACATTGTCTTTTAGGAGACATTTTACAGGGTCCAGAGCCTTGAGACTGAACCAAGTAGACTCTGTGCAGGGAATTATTAGTGAGACAATGTTTTGTGATGATGCTGAAAGAACTTGAGAAAGATAATGGTAAGTGGCTGGAAAATGGTAATGATAACATCAAGAAAAAGTGGTTTGAATGAAGTGATGCAGACTGCAAATTTATCACTACTTTGAGAATGTTGAAATAAGGGATTGGAAAACAGTAAAACACAAAATCCACCCTCCCTCCCCACAAAGGACAGAAATTATCAAGTCTGTGGACAAGATACACTATGTTGGAGAACATCATCTAAGTCGGTGGTGTATGTTGATATGAATGTTTTTCTGTCATGCTAAACTGAAACTGTATCTTCTAATGTAACAGCTATCGGAGCTTTTATCTTATTTCCCAAGACTACTTTTGCGTAGCATAGTGTAGTATTTGTTATCCTGGGCTCTAAGTTGCAGTTGTTTTACGGACTTTGAGATCTAAAACTATAAATGCACTAAAGGGATCGGCTTTCTGACTGAGACCTAGCAGACTGCCCAGAGATCAGGTAGGATAGCACGTGGATTAGCTATAGCTATGTTATAAGCTGAATGTCCATAGTTCATTTTAAGGATTGCATTTACTGGCATTTCACAGAAATAAGGCTGTAACTAAAGCCAGAATGCTAATACCTTGAGACGTTCTTCTTGGATATACTGAATATACTGTTTGGTGGTTTTTGGTTGGTTTTTTTTGTAACATACAGCAAAGCAGCTTTCAGATACATGCAGCTGTTTTACGGTTTGCTGTTTTTCATAGAGACTTTATTTGTTTATCTAACACTTCGTTTCTCTACCTCTTGTGTACTATTTCTCTGCTGAAGTTGAATTGTGTGGTTGCAGAGATTTCTTGCTCTAATATTTCTGATTTGCAGTTTAGGCTCTGTTACATTTATAGCTGTATGAAAATATAACTCATAAGGACTGTGAATTTCCTTTCTTTAGTGTAAAACATTATTGAGGATTTGGTATAGGCAGCATTGTGTGTGTTAGCATCGAATATTGTTGTTTGGAAAATTTTGTTCTGAAAAGCTCAGCCTCTGTATAAAGGTAATATACAGCCAAGCGAGGGACGAAACTAGCAGTCTAGCATCATAATCATAAAAATGATAAACTGTAGGCTTTATATGCAGGATTACTCAGAAACGCGTAAACACATTTCCTGGCAATGAATTGTTTATTAGTTTTCATTTATAATGATACATTTTAGAGAAACTGCGTTAAAATAGCATTTTTAAGGTTGCAGAGTCAAACATTTAAAAGCTGAACGGTGTCACGGTTAAAATTGTCTGTGCAAACAGTCCAATTTGCTGTGTGTGTATATATATTTTATTGTATGCTCTTGAATCACAAAATCACAGTTTTTCCTGTGGCATGTCTGCCTCCTTGATTGCACAAAATGGATGGCACACACTTACTGAGAATCTGTTTAATTTTTTTTTCCCTTCTGTTCAGTGTGTTACCCTATTGTTTATTCACTGCATGCTATTCAAGCAGTGCTTAAAAAAAATTGTTCATTATCTTATAGGCTTTTTTCCTCTAATTTTTTTAAGTTAATGGGTTGAAAATCAACCTTAGTTCTGAAAATTCCAGCATGGAGAAATTAGTAATGGTTTGCTTTACTACAGCTTTTACTGAATGTCACTTCCTAGGTTAAAAACTTAATAAATAGGTGAGGTAAGTTCATAATGGAGCATGATCTAACTCTATGCCTTATTGATAGGGCTATTTGTATGAGGATCAGTAGCCAAAGCTACCCACTGCACCATTCAAACAGCTGAGAAGCCAGTAGCAGTAATGGACTGTCACCATCTTTGACTGGAGAAGGACACACTTTACAAGTAGATTTCACAGGTGTCTGGTAAAAGGAGAGTAAGTTTTGGATCCTCTTCCAGGATTTGCCAGGAGGGACTTCCTTTAGCTCTTCTTCCATTATCTCTTTATGTGACATGTTTAGTTTTTTGTTTTTTACTTGTTTCTGGTACTTTTGTTCCAAAATCTACAGCTGACCTAAATAATGCCAGATGCCATTCCTTAGGCTTCATCCAATTCCCACAAATCTTAGTGTCTCTTCTCTAGACTCCCCAGTGTCGGTCTTTCTTCATATTCCTAGTTCTATGCTTCACCCACCCATTTCTTGTATTAGATTTGAGAGGCAAGTATAGACAGTACAATCAAATGACGAGGGTAACCTAAAAATGAATCATTGCTGCCTACAGAGAGTGCAGCTCCTGTGCCAGGGATTTCATGACAGGCCACAGGTGGACTGTGCCTGCACAGAGTCCGCTGAGTAATCCAAACCTTAATTTCAAAGAAGGTGAATCACCAGATTCTGGTTAACTAGCTTTGCTGGGTACTGCTGAAAGATACTGTTCTCTCTTGCCTGTGAAGCTACTTTCAGAGCTCCCTTTTCCTTGTGCTCTCAGGTGGATACAGTATGAGGTTTTTGGGTGGAAAATTTGGTATGTGGCTTTGTAAGGTCAAGAGGGCTGGGCACTGCAATCCTGAAACATACTTTGTTTCAACTTGGAAAGATGAGTATGTTTGGAGATTGTTGTGGTTTAACCCTGATCGGCAACTGAGCACCACACAGCCTCTCGCTCACCCTCTCCCTGCCCCGGTGGAATGGGGGAGATAACTGGGGGGAAAAAAAAAAAANGTGCAGTATGAAATATATATATATATATTATTTTGAGAAAAGCTATGGTCACAATGCAACACATTTTTAAAAAGTAAAAGTTTACAAATTGCAGTTACATTAAGATTTGGCAGACAGAGAAGAAAGGTAGAATCAGATGAAAATGGTAAGATTTTTGTTTTATAAATGAGAACGTTTTAGGCTAAGAAACCTACCACATTGTTGGACACTCCTGAAACTTGGTAGTAGTCAGTTGTCTCATCTGGAGGAAGAAATGCAACCGGTAAAATAGTAAAACAAGACTCAAATCTCTTTTGCAGCCTGATTGAGGCTCTTGAAAACATTTCTCACTGTGCAAGTGAGAAAAACTGACCACCGAGCAAAAGGGTCATGTGGCTTGAAAGCAAATCTGTAACCAGTCTTGTTTGATTCAGATATAAGGAATAAATTTATTAATACAGCATGAATTGCAAGCCTCTTGTCTCTCGAAGAAGCATGGGCAAGATTGTGGTCAAGTTGCATCTAAAAAATGGTGTGATTCCCAAGCCCTGTTTTCATTTTGCATCACAACAATCACAATGTAAGAGAAAATGAATGACAAGTAATAAATTAAAACCATTATTCCTAGAATGGTTATGATTGGTTTTTGTATTGCAAGTCCCTTTCAAATAATTTCTGATTTGTTTCCCAAACTTTTTCTCATGAGTTCTAGTTCAGGTGGACAGCTTGGCCTTCTGGTCTTTTTACTAAATTATTTAACTGTTAAAATATTTAAGTACTGTTTTACTCTGCTAATATTTGCAATGTAAATTTGCTATTCATTTTTTCAGGGTAGAGTTTTGAGTTGTGTTTCACATTTTGGTTCATGCTGAAATTATAACAGCAACAGCAAATGGTGTTTTATTTTCTGCAAAATGACCAAGGTGGCCTAGTGGGTTTTTGTAAGAGCAACAAAGGAAAAACTGTTATTTATGAAAAAAAGAAAAGGTTATAAACTTTTTACCCTTTTTATTTAAAATCATATCGAAGAAAGTATTCAACTGAATTATAAAGAACTTCCATTCAGTTTCTGCAAGTTCCTGAAGAATCTGAGTGCAATTGTCCTCTCTTTTAAGACAGTGCCCTAAATGTCAGGTTGCTTATTCTTACTACTTTTTTAACTGCTTGAAATATTTACACCAATTAAAACAATTTAAAGAGGAAAATTGGGAAGGATATATATTTCAGAGATTGTACATCTTGTTGGTTAAGGCTAAGTGATTCAAATCTCTGTTCTAACTCAGGCAATATTTGCCCTATAGTCTAATAAGTAAATTGGTTTTTAGAATCAGTACACCAGTCTGAAAGGTGAGAAATGGAAAGTTTCTACACTTTAGCTTTATTGATTCACTTGCTAAAGCAAAAAGAAGTTTTACAAAATGTTTTCAAGACGCGTCATTTTGGATTAACAAATAGCAAATACCCTGTTCTGATTAAACCTATTTAATTTAAATGTCTTTCAGTGGTTTTCTGTTTTTCTTCTGTGGAAGATACTGTTCACTGGCTACACTAAACTAATTTATACATAATTGCAACTGACATGATTCTTTACACTTCAATTAATAATGCAGTTGAATTAAGGCATAGGAAGCTAGTAAATATTTGAGATTAATAACATATTAATTATAGTTCCGTATGATGCCATAAACAAAACTGCACTGAAACTAGCACCCTAAACTCACGATTTCAGTACAGTAGAGCATCATTTATGAATACTTTTTTCTTGTACAGACATCTGTTCTTCATACATTCAGTGAAGTCATTGCTTGATCCAAATCACTAAGTCTGTCCTAAGTCTGAATAAAACAGCAGCAATTCACCATAATACCGAGTTATTCTGACTGTTAAGGTGAATGGACCATGTACTTAAGAGATTACTTTCTAGTTGTGGTTTTCCAATAATTTTATTAATAACAGGAAAATGGACTCTTGTAAGCAAATGTAAAACATAATTGAATGGCTTCCTAATTCAGGAGGGAAAAGCTTAGTACAAAATACTGGACTATTGAGAACGTTAACTTGTGGCTTGGAGTCACTGTGTGACCTCAGGTGAAAGTATTTTAAGAGGAAAACTTGTTTCTCCATATAAATTTAAGTGTGCTCTGTATGTGTGTAGCAAAAGATTACTCTCTTCCTTCATACCACTTTGTTCTCCCACTTCCAAATGGCCTTTAGCAATTGTTCAAGGCAGTTCTAGAGAACTAAAAACTAGGAAATGGTAACAGGAAACCATGATGTTATTAGAACCTCTTTCCCAAATTACAATAAAGTAGTAGTTGCATTATCTAGTACCCTTGTAGCCATGAGTTTTCATTGTACCATTTCTTATGCAGGAGTACTTCTATGAACAACAGAAACAGTTAATCATGCAACTGGCTTAGCATGAAGGAGAAGAGGGGATTTTTTTATTAGCTCCTTCTGTTCTAATATACACAGTCATTTGAGATGGCAAAATCCCCCCAAACTTTAGGCATTATTCATTTGGCAGTGTTACACTTAATTAGACTACCGTATTGATGCTTTAAAATTGTCACTTGAATATTGGAATAGTTCTCTGTAGCTCTTAAGAATAGAGTGATACATTCATGCCACAGTTAATTTAAATTTGGTAAATATTTGTGTCTGAGCCTTCATAAAGAAATAGCCTGCTATTTATACCTCCTCTTTTTATTTCTCAGAAAGAAAAATGTAAATATTTTCCCAGTGGTAGTTATCAGTACTTAATAAATACAGCTTTTGTTCTCATTTCAACTTAATCTAATAATGTATTAATTCTAGTAATTTCTAAGTGTATAATATTCGGCACCTTTCAGTTTTGGATTAATACAAAGAACAGTTACAATGTTCCCTAGCCTTCTCTTCACTTTTTTACATTCTCTCCCTCTCAAAACTTCATCTTACTTCCCATTTGTTCTTTAAATCCTTACTCTAGTACCTTTTTTTGCAGACAAATCAGCAGTAAATATTATGTAAAATTTGGAATACACAAGCATTCATGTGGTGCCTGTAGAGACACATTTAAATCAGAATAGTCTGTGAAGTGGGAAGAAGCTTTTGGACTGCTGATTTAGTTTATAAATTTATTCCAAATCCATTTGAAACTGTGGTACTCAATTTGAAACTGTGTTATTCAATTGTAGGCATAATGACAGAGAGGTATTTAGGGATATAAGAATTACATGATGATAGCGTGATATTTAATTTTTTGTTTCCTTTGAAAGCTCTTTCTAAAGAGAAAGGGATAGAATAAGCAAAAGCAGAGGGGCATTTGTTCCGATACTTCCCCGTTGCTTCACCCTTGCATATGTTCTGTAGATATTCGGGAAATAACTGGAGTTTAAAAAAAGGTCTGAGTCCTTTGTATTCTTCATAAGATTTTTTTAATATATTTATCATTTCATCTTTTCACAAACTTATACTATTTCTATATTCATATTAGGTTAATATCAAATATTTGCAGCAACTCATTAATGCTAGAAGATATGACAGAGCCTATTAATGGAGAGGTGCATGAAAATAGGGGGTAACAAAGGGAAAAACCATAATGATTTTGAGCTTGAAACATTTTTAGCTGTAGAGACCCAAAGGTTGGAAGATATGGATCTTTGGTTTAAATAAGTTCCTTTGTTTGCATATTATTAATTATCTAAAGGGAAGGTCATTTTATAAACTCTCAAATATCTGCCTCATTTCTTNAAAAGAATGTCTTTTGGCTTCAAACTGCTGTATTTTTTGATTACAGGATGTAAAGCTGACAGCAAGCAATGATGACTACTATTTTGTATTTGAGGATTATTTATATCAGGTATGTAACTATTTATTTTTTTTTTCTTCAAAAAGCTAGAAATTATACTCCTGTGGGATCGTACCATCTTTGGAGTAAGGACTGCCTTTGTGTTTCATGTGTAGGCAGAGTACAGTGGGACACTAAGCAGCATCTGTTTGTTGTATTACGTATACTTTCTGCTCTGAATAACAATACTGTAAATTAATCTTGTACACTTAAACAGATTAAGCGGGACAAGCTTCTAAAACTCCTACTCTGAAGGACCCTACACATTGTCTTTCCAATACAGTCACCCCGAAAATATGCAGTCAGCCATATTCTTCCCCCTCCAGCTTTGCAATAATAAAATTATTAACAGCTGTAGCATACATAGAAATTAAGACTTGAGAAGTATATTCAGGGTTCCAGTTTAAAGAAAAAAAAAATATTGCTNAGGGCTTAAGCTAGAATAAACAGTGATAGAATGATTCATAAATGATGCAGTGGGGTTTCGGTTTTTCAGCTGAATGCCTGCTTATGATTTTTCTTGATTTTTTTTTTGTTTGTTTTGTTAAAAATTGGCTTTGTTAGTTTAAATATTAATTAAAGTTGCGTCTCAGACTAATGATAATATTTTTAATTTTAGGATATCTTGTATTATGAACAGCTTAAGTCGAATGTAATTCAGCACGACCTTTTAGTGGACAGCCTGATTTACAAAGTAAGTGATTCACTGAACAGTGATTAAGTGATTTATATACTCATCACACCAGTATCTTGTTTTTTTAACAAAGAAAATGTTAGATGNTTACAGTGACCTACTTCAGTAAGAATAAAATAACGTTGTATTGACATATTTTTAAATTGAAGACATTGATTCTGAATAAGGTAGTGATATGTATGGTTACTTTTAGGACTGCTCCTATTCCAAAGCTGCTTCTAGCAATGGGGAACCCAGCTAATTTATAAAGAATTATCTTCATTACTGCCTGTCAAATGCCCTTAAATAGAAGGATATTAAATTTATGAATTTCCTAATGTGTAGTTGATTGCAGTGTCAACATAAATGTCATGCAGCAAACTTACCATTTCCACAGTGCTTTCAATTTCATTAGTCACATCTGTTAGGTTAGACTTGCTTAATTTTTTGTTTTAGAGCTATGTGAAACTAAATGATTTCTTCTTTGGTAATATGTAAAACTGCTAGTAATTTTAACTAAGCAAGAAACTGTCCTTACTGCTGCTTAGTCCATATAGGTATAAAAGTATGCATTACTATTTAAGCATACTATTCAATCATGTCTACATACAATATTTTAGCGTAATAAACATTTAAGCATTAATACTTAAAATTATAACCTCATGAAATTATAGCCTTTTTTACTTAAAGGAGTTCCAAGAGTAAAATCTGTATCTCAATTTGTTTCTGAATTAAGATTGAAAAGTGACTACATAATGACAACTCAAACATTGATGTTTATTCGCTAAAATATTTACACGTAGAAGTTTTTCTTGATTTAAGGGTCAAAGATGATCATTATTGTTAACATTATCTCTTCATCATGGGATGTGAAAACGTCATTCTTATTTCTGCTTCATTCATTATAAAGACTACTAAGGTATATTAATTAGTCATTAACCTACAGTTCCAGTGGACACAGGATTATAATCTATGAAGGAGTATGAACTAGTATGCAGTATAATCTTTTGTTTTAAGACCATCAGAAATAGATTTTGTCATCATTCTCAATATCTAGCACAGTTTAATATTTTAATTTTTATAGATCTCTATTAACTAAAAGAATCATCACAGAATGAAAAATCATAAAAAGGACTATACTAACCTTAGTAATTTGAAGGATAGTCACTAAAATTCTTTGAAAAATAAAGTGCTTAGTTTTACTGTAAGGCTTTGAGGCAAAGATATCTCAAACTTCTAACTAGTAGTTGCTCTAGTTTTGTTTGGTACTTTGTGGTATTCTTCCGACTCTCTTTCTAGAAGAATGTTATCCATTTTCCTTGATAATTTTCTCTTCCAACCTAATTTGCAAATGCATTGCTGCCAAATGATTTTGTTCTGTGGCCCCTGGAAAAATTTTGCAGTATGAGTCACTCTGATACGGAATATTGTTTATTGATTTCATATGATAACTGAAATTAAATATTGGCTAAATAAAATAGGTAATGAAAATATTAGTTTAAACCAGATGATTTTTTTCTGTTTGTACTGGGTTTGTGGTTTTTTTTCATGACTTGTTACTGCCTCTAGGTTTTCCAAGTCATTCATCAGAGTGTGGCATTTGTCTGTGCATTACTTAACAGATGAAGCATCCATCAAAACCAGAAAATTTGGGCCTAAAATAATAATGAGTGTATTTGGTTGGATTATTGGTACCTCTTTAGTAGGATGCAATCCTCTTCAGGAAGAACACTGTGAAATTATGTAATTTATTTCCTTTAATATCTTTGCTTTCTTCATCCCAAAGTTTACAGGGTTTTATTACTTCTTTATAACTATTGAAATAGAATACAGTTACTTTTAAAATAGTAATTTCTTTTTTATAAAAGCTTTGGCTTTGTTTTTTTTTTCTTTTCCTCAGTCCTTTGAATTTAGTGGTTTTCTTTTCAGTTTTGATCATAAATCAGTATCCAGTAGTTTGCCAAACATTTCTGTACTTAAAAAAGGGTTTGTGCCACTGTTTTCTTTAGCATTATCATTTCTGTGAATGAGAAAAAATAATACATAAATTATTAAGTTTGTAAATTCATTATTTCAGGCCAGAGATTCAATTCAAATACTTTGGTCTTACATCCTGCATAATGAGTAGATGCAAAGAACCTCACCAGCAGTTTTTAGGTATAGTCATAACTTATGTTTGAGCTAGAGTCTACCTCTTATAAAGATGCACAGTCTTAATTTAAAGACTTCCAGATACTGGCACTGGACACTGTATTCCTAAAAAAGGGGGCCTCGAATTAAGGTTACATTCTTTCCCCTATGAGAGAACATAATTTATGTCCTTTTTAGATTAGTTTATTTTTCTTTCATCTCAATTAACATGTACAGAGAATTACATTTGCCTGTGTATTGTTATTGTCCACTATATTTTGGCAGCTATGGAAATGATGGTGTATTGCGCAAAAATAATATTTAGCTTAAACTGTTCGAGATAAAGAAGCTATTTTTTAAAAGGTGTTTGTGTCCGAGAAATAGTTTTGAGGTTCAAAAGAGGAAAAAGTCTCAAAATATGACCTGCTTTCCATAAAAAAAATTTTAAAAAAGCAATGAATTTAGATCTCACAGTGTTTTGGTTTTGCATGTTTCCTTTTGACAAATGCTGGTATCTGGAAAATGTTTGCAATAACTAGTTGAAGGAAAAATCCATTCATTTTTATTCACAATAAATTATGTAGTGAAACACCATCGGAAATATTTCCACCTTTTACACCTTGGCTACAGCTCAAACAAACAAACAAACTCTTAAAACCTACAAGAGCAGGGAGGGTTTAACATGCAAAAAAGTCAGCAGCCAGTTGAAGTCTGTCTTACTTCTGCCCTCTTGTGTACATTCTTGATAGTGCAGTCTTTCATTGCATGAAAACTTGAAAATTTTCAAGTACAATGCCGATTATTACATTTTTTTACAACTGCATATAGGATGAAATTCTTTCTTGATGATTTTTTTTTTTCTAGGAATGCTTTTAGTTATACACTCAGTTGCTGTGAACACTAGATACTTCATTTATGTAAACAATAAAACCCACAAATATATTTTACAAAATACAATGTGCATTTCAAAACTTATAGATACGAGGTGAACATTATATTTATTTTTTTGAAAGAACTGAATATCAGGCAAGCATTCTGTAAAGCTGCTGGGAAGGAAAGCGATGTAAGGATCAGTCTTCTGGAACCGCACACATGTGAAAACGTAAATGTTTCATTTGCTTATTCACTTACTAGGACTTCCCAGGTCATAGTAACTGAATAGAAAAATAACCTAATAGACATAAAAGCAGCTAGTTGCATGCACAGTCACTAATGATGTGACAGAAGGGGATAAACCCAGGCTGAGAGGCAAAGAGGAGGGTTGGAGAATGGGGATATTTTATAACAAATGAATGTGAAGGTGAAATCGTAGCAAGTTCAAAGTGAGCCTGGAGATTTGAACAGTAAAGTAAATTAAGTTGGTCAAGAGCTTTCAATCATATTAGCTCTCTTCAACAGCATCTAATAGATGCAAATTAAGGCAGGTCCTTAAATCTGTGTGACATTGCTTTGATGATCCAGTAAGTCAGCTGATTTGTATGTGCTGTCTTTTCTACAGGTATTACTCTGTTTTTCCCGAGATACATCTGTATTGGAGCACTTTTCTTACAGTAGTGCCACCCCACCCAAATCATATATACGAGGTAAAAGGAATTGCTTTATAAAAGAGTGTGTAGATTTTTGTTGACTGCTGCAGTAATACAGTATGTGAATTTCCTTTATGCTCATTACACCTTGTAGACTACATTTAAAAGAATGTTAGTAAAAACTTCAGGTATCCGTTTGACATCTGCACAGACTCTGTGACAGTTTAGACGTTGATCACATGAAGGCCAGATTGCAATGTTCTTCTTTTACTGTAGTTTCCTGTGTATAATTCTCCACTGTTTTACCAAAATAAATTAAACACAGAACTATGACAATATGATAAAATTTTGACAACATCTGTCTTCATCAGAACTTTAAATTTAAATACACAACATTGTTCTCTGCAACTTCAATAAATTTAGCAACTGGAAGTGGTGGTAGGATGTTTTCTTCCCAAATTTTGCAGATATTTGTAGACAGGAGCAGAACATGTTGCTGAAGAACTGTGAGCTCTGTTTGAAGATCTGGGAGAGTAGAGCTCTACCAAGCACACTTACACTGATTTTTTTCAAAGCATGGCATCTTCCAGAGTGTTAGCTTACTTTTGGATGTTCTTTGCTTAAGTTCTCTTGTGAGTCTTACTTTTCTTAACAATCTTAAATTTATTGGTTCAGTCCACTTGCCTTCTCTGCCAACTTCTAATGCCATACCTCTGGGCTCTGATCCTCACCTCCCGTGGCTTTACCCAGAGGCTCCTAATTTTTTCCTCATTCTCGAATCATTCAGCCATCCAGTCACTTTTTTTCCGGTGCACCTTTACCTTCTGAATTCCCATTTTCTTCACTGGAGGCTCATGCCAGTATATATAGCCAAATGTGAACCCTGTACCAACTTTTGAACAGAACCTCTGCTGACAGTTTTCCTCTTGCTGCTGCTTATGTCACTAGAGGCAATGTTTGTTTTCTAATTCTTTTTTCTTCCTCCTTTATTGCTTTGTAGGTCTTGTCTTCTCCCCTTATCTGAATTAGGGAGTTTTCTTCACCTACTCCTTGAAACAAACAAAGGGTTTACCTGAGAGCAGAACAGCAGTGGGATCCCAGGTCTCACTTCAGGCACAGAACCATGGCAGCCCAGAAACCCAGCTATGGGGAACCTCCTCCTTATTCCTAGACAAATCTGGGGAATAAAGTTGCTGAAATGTAAATCTCTGCTGAACCTGTGCAATGTAAATCCAAAAGGCTTGTAGGTCCTATTTTTGGCTAATTTTCCAAGAGATGTGCTTTAAGCTAAAAATACTTTCCTTCCAGATTACAACTTGCTGCAGCACAGCAAGCAAACTATTGAAAGGAAAAGTAAAAAGTATTTTTCAGTTTAATGAAACAACTGATTTCTGTAATTGGAAAATACTGGATTTTGTTATCATGGGGTAGTAGGCAAGGGCTTCACAGGTTAATTTTGAATTAAATTCAGTTGGTTCATGCTGCAGGAAAATATCTAAGGCCAGATTCCATTGAACCTGACAGAAGTTCCCTGTGCTAAATTCTTCTGTGTAGAGTGAACAAAATACACAGAGATCTAAAAGATCTCTGAATATTCTGTAAACTTTCATATAAGTAATTACATTTTCTAGTTGAATCTTCTCATTTTAAAACTAAAATAATTACAGCTTTTAATTAGTTGTAATTATGCTTAAAAACACATTTCTAAATAAATTGTTATTTTTTTAATAGTGGATTTTAAATAATTAGGTTCTATAGTTCAAATACGGTTAACTAATATGTTCATTTTGCAAGGAAGAGAAAAAGTTATATGGTCAGTCTAAACAATCAGCAATTGTCTTGACTTAATCTTTTGTGTCCAACAGATTACGTAAATATTTTTTTGTTATACCAAAACTGTACCATCCATCTTCCTCTCTGTTGCAGGCTTAATGAAGCCGTGAATATTTTTTTATCTGTTCTTACACCTTTTTAAAGCCTTTCCTGTCCTTAAGTCAGTCTGCCACAGCATCGCAGACTTTTATCTCCTTAACCTTATCCCCTCATAGAGCTTCACTGTCTTCAAGGTCTGCAGCAAACACTTTTAGAGCTCCTAAGGCACACCCAAATAAAATCCTTGTGGTATAGCATTGCTGAAATCTTCCTCCTCTTTTTTGCTGTTTGTCATCCTCCCTTATTGGTGCTGCATTTTAGTTTTATATCTGACACCGTACCTGTCCAGTTGCATTGCTTGCTTGTTTTAGACAATATCAAATGGTCAATACATAATTAGTTATGACTTTTATAATTGTAACTTAGACTCTATCTTTTTAATTTAAATCTTTACACCTTCTAACAGTTTTTATTGCATTTTAATTGTGGTTTGCTGATTCACAGGAAAACTCGGAATGGAAGAGTATGCTGTTTTCTATCCTCCAAATGGTAAGAATTATACTATTGCCTCCTCTAGTGGTAGATTGGAAAGATACGGGATTTTTTTCTCAAACACATGGTGACTTGTTTTTCTATTACAAATTATGTTTTGTTATTATATTGCAAAATTCATTAATTTAAAGGAGTAAGCTGGGCTGAAGCTACTCCAAAACTGCATTCAGCCTGGTGTTAGTAGTCACATACGGAGTTTGTCTATGTGTGTGGGAAGGAGAAAGAAAACAAATTCTGGTGCAGCAGCTTGTATTCCAGTCTTGTATCACCACTTAGAGGATCTGAGTGATACATGCTGAAACTGTCTGACCCCCAGCTTTTCAGTACTCAACAAACCATACCTTAAAGTCTTTTCCTTTCAAAATGTGCATTCACTTTAAAAACTCAGACATAGCTTATCTGTATAATTTTAAGTTAATATCATTGCTGCTGTTGTTACCTCAGTTATCAAAATTCTTTTTTTCAGCACTTATTTGGACAATTTCAATCTTTCTATTGAATCATTTCTCTGGTTTTGCACTGCATTTGTATGTTAAGTTCAAGCTCTTTGCTCTTGCTTTCAAGGCCTTACATCACCAGTCTTAAATCTGTGTCTTTGGCCTTGTCTTTTATGTCTTCTGTGTTCTAGTGGCATCAGTTGTAGCGCATACTTTTGTTCCCCCTTCTTCCATTTTTGCCTCTGCAATTCTTTGCAGTTTTGTAGCCATGAAGCATTGTCCTCATGACCTTTTGCCAAAGCAGCTCCCTCTTACTGGTCCTATATGGAAATTAATGAATGGGAGCTAAGATCAACTGGAAAGGAAGAGAGAACTGTCATGATACAACTGCCAAGTCCTCTAAATGTTTTATCTTGGCCTCCTTTTCTCCTGCTCCCTCCTTGTCAGTGCGTGACATTTATGGGTTGTCATTTATCTGAAATTGGGTTCCGATTTCAGCAAAGCTTATACGTAATAAGTTCATGGAAACAGAGCTTTACTTGGCTTTCTAGGAACTATAGCGTGTGTTTAAGCACATAGTTGGTTGTAGTAGTACAATACAAGTGGTACAATTCCTGTGCTTAAATATTTACAAGATCGTGATCTAAGACTGCAGGTACCATAACAAGGAAATATTTTATTCCTATGGTAGACAGAGTACAATTTAGAAACTTGGGGAAAAAATATGGGGTTTTTTATGTGGATAAAAAGAAATATTATAGAACAAAAAAAGAAATATTTTTGTTTTGTAGGTGTAATTCCTTTTCATGGCTTTTCTATGTATGGTAAGTGTGACTCTCATGAACTCTTAAAACCTCAGGATTGCTTTTTATCATATTGCAGTTCAAAGCTGTATGTACTTTTCTGCAGCTTTTGAACGTGTGTATTCTGTCTCTTTGTGTATGAAGACTGTTGTATATAATTTTAAAAATTCTAGGTTGTTTATATTTACTTATATTACAGCTTGCTACCGTGTGGGAGTTCCCTCTTTGAGAGTTAATAGCTGAGCTATACATCTTAATGTATATGAATAGAGGGATGAAGTTTTTTGAGAGAGTGCTCTTTTCTTGTGTTTCACTTCTGGGTAGACCAAGTTACCTGTGAAAAGAGTTCTTAAAAACACTAATTATGTGGAAGGCCTGTTGCTGTATCCGTTTGCCTAGAACAGGGGTTAAAGGAGCATTAAATGATAGAATGGTTGCTAATTTACTACACAGAGGAAAGTTCAAATGTTAACAAGATTTCTAGGAGAAGAACAGAAAAATCTCCTGAGGTCTCAAATGTAATAAGGCAGCTAGTGCAGAGAGACTCCAACAAAGTGAGACTATTTGTTACAGCTTTCCATTTTTTTCCTTTGATTTATCAAAGGTGTTTGTGACATCACAGGGTGTAGTGGTTTAACCCAGCAGGCAGCTAAACACCACACAACTCACTCCCCCCCTCCCCAGTGGGATGGGGGAGAGAATCCGATGGGGGGAAAAAAAAAAAGTAAAATTCGTGGGTCGAGATAAAGACAGTTTAACAGGACAGAAAAGGAAGGGAAAATAATAATAATCATAGAATGCTTTGCCTTGGAAGGGAGCTTTAGAGGTCATTCTAGCCCATCCCCCAATGATCATGATGATGATAGTAATAATATAATAATAATATACAAAACAAGTGATGCCCAATGCAATTGCTCACCACCCGCTGACCGATGCCCAGCCCATCCCTGAGCAGCGATCACTGCCCCCTGGCCAACTCCCCCAGTTTCATACAGAGCGTGATGCCATATGGTATGGAATAGCCCATCATAGAATCATAGAATTTTTAAGGTTGGAAAAGACCTCTGAGATCATCTAGTCCAACCATCAACCCCCCCTCCCCCNCAGATTTTAAGATTATACTTTAAAATGCTATGTTTTGCTAATAAGAAAGTTTAATGATCACACAATCATTAAAATCAGGTGATTTAAATATGAAATGTGAATTTGAACCTGAGTAGGGAATCTAAGTCTTTGAAGTAACGAATAGCTTAGTTTCAATCTCTTCCTTGGGTACTCATTAGGAGGCTCTCACTTTTTCTGTGTGAAACCGCTTTTCAAAATGTTTGTATTTGACTCTGCCCTTGAGAACAGCGTCTCTTAAATTGGGTGTGAGCTTCTTCCCTCCCTCCTGTCCTCTCTCTTCGCAAAGGGCTCAGAATATGCTGGTTGTGAGAAGGAGGGAGGCTGAAAAGCAAGGCAGCAGAAACACTAGTGTAACTCCAGGCTGTGGGTAAGGTAGCTGGGACCAAGCAGAGCATCCTGCGTATTCCATGCTGCGCTGGTCTCAGAGGAAGCATCTGGGTCCTTATGTAAATCCTATATACTTTTGCATGTTCGCATGCATACGCTTGTTCGGTGCCAGCTGTCAGGCACTGTTCTTTTATCCTCCTGGCCTTTATGTATGTATGCACACTGCCAACTCTTCCACCTCCATCTTCAATCCTTAAAAACATACGCACTAGTAACACCCTCTGCTTTTCTTACCCCTACGTAAATACACACTTCTGTGAACATCTCGCCCTACCTTAGCACCCCACCTCTCATACGCATATGCCATTATTTTCTATTAAGCCACCTTCTCTGATATATATATATGAAAATGGATTCACACCTGCATACACCCATATATATATATATATAAATGTACATAAATCTATGTGCATATGTATACGTATGTATGCAGACAAATGTATCCGGGTCGCTATCTTTGTGTAAATAAAACTGGAAGGGAAGGTGAATGTAGAGATAGACTATGAGGGTGTTAAAACATAAGCTGTCATCCAGAATGAATGCATCTGTAAACTGAAGCAGTAGATGTGGTGAGTGAGTGGCAGACAAAAAGGCTGTTTACAGAAATGTATATGGAACAACTGTCTGCAAAACATGCATTGAATGAATGGAGTAGAAATCGGGATGATTATGTTTGTACAGCATATACATAGAATAGATTTATCTATGTGCTAGACTTTTACAAAAAGAGAAAAGGGACTGATTGAAAGAAGTTTGAGAACTGCTGCTTTACAAATGTAGCTAACTGTTATTTTGAATCAGGTATATTAAAAGACTTCTAAACAGTAAAATACCAAATGTCCATGTTTTTCAGATCTTACAAGAAATGAACAGGTCTCTGCCAATCAGTCATACTTATGTGATGTTCTTGTGGCAATCAAAAGTTATTTTTTTTTTAGTATTTTCATTTTCACAACACCCATCTTCAAGCAGTAAACTTATTCCAGTCTTACAAATGGGGAACTGATCCGGGGATGGTCACTATAGCCCAAGAGCACACTGGAAGTTACAGACGGTTGAATCAAAAACTTGCACTGTTCAACATATCGTTGCCCTACACCCCAGAGAAGCTATCCTTAAAGCGCATTTCTTATGCTTAGGAAGCCAGTGCTGTAGCAAGTAGGTTCTAATCAGATTAGATTCTTGAAATGTATAGAACTATTACCTAGAACGTATTGTACTCCCTTTCTTAACTTTTTGTGCCAAATGATAGACTCTATTATAAAATATCTCTTTCTAAATAATGGGTTTAGTATTGTTTTTGTAAATTGTACTACTATTAATTACTTGGGTTTTCCTCATGCTTCATGCACTTAATCACTGAACTCTTTTAGCAGTTTACAGTGTTGAGTCAATTATAATTCTTTTATCCTTTCAGTTGCTCCACTTTGTTTTCTGTACCATGAACCTTCCAAATTGTATCAGATATTCCGTGAGATGTATGTGCGTTTTTTCTTCAGACTCCATTCCATCTCTTCTCATCCCTCTGTAAGTTCATTAGGAGTTAAAACCCACTCACTTGATATTCTGTTTGCGATGGAACAATAATATACAGTGGCGTGATTTTCTATGCAATTGATATATCTATAGATATACCTCAGGCAAGCTTGGGAAGAATATTAGGTAACTCCAGTTTGGATATTTTTGTTTTCTACGTCAATGTTAGTCTTTGCTATAGAATATCATGTACTTTAAAATAGTACAGTTCTCACTTTATGAGTTTTGTTTTTTTTTCTCTGAGTCAAGTCTTTTATGTAATAGGTTTTCAGTTCAAGAACTCACATAAATGCATACTTGCTCTCATTTTAATCAACAGCATGTAAGTGCACACACTTTAGTGTTTATTGGGTAGAGGAGCTAAAATATAGTCTCATGCATATTGTTTCAGTGATATCAAGTTAATGTTTGTTTCTTTAACTCGAGTGTCTTTGTGTGACAGCACATGCTTTTTAGCACTGCTAGATGAACTTTAAATAATTTTGTTATGTTTATGACCAGGACCAGCTGTCTTGTATGTAAGACAATTGTAGAAGTTTGCTTATCTTCTGTTTTTGAAGAATAAAACACAGTAATTTTTTTTCCTCCTTCACGAAGTGCTGAATAGTTACGTTACTTTTTGAAAACATTTCCTGGTTAAAAGAAAATCCTTTCCTTGATATACTATTTCAAGGCTGTGTGTTGTGCTTTCAGTCAGTAGTAGCAGGGAAACCAGTCTGACAGGAATCTTTTAATTTTCACGGTAATTTTTAAAAGAAATTTTAAAATGTGTTTACATTTAACTTTTTGTATTTATCCCCATTGCTGTTTGTTTCTAGTTATCAGAGATGGATTATTTCTCACATACTCTGTCTTTAGTGTATATGTAGTGTAACAGTTCTATTTCATCAAAGTGGAAGTATTTCAAGTAGGTCATATTGTAATAACCCATGAAGTACTTAGACACTGACATACAAATACCATAAGTAACTTAGAGTTGAAAGGGACTATCAAAATATATGATGTTGCTAATACATACATAGAATTGTAGGAGCAAGGCTTTAGTGACTGAAGGCATTAGAGCTACTTGTGTCCTGCTTACATGAGCTATATATTACATCATTAATAGTGTTTCATTGCTTGAATTAAAAATTTGTGCATACTTACATGCTGATACTGTTTTCTCGGATTTGCCAGGATGAGCGTTAGTATTCAGGATATGATCTTATTTCGTTAGGGCATTGTGTCATTGTGTTTGCTGTTCGAGACTCTTCTACAAACCCATCTGCCCCAGCTCTTTTATCACCTTCGAGAAATTGGGGCTCAGCCGTAAGTACTTCTTTCTGACTTGCTACAGATGTTGCAGATTCATTGTTCTGAAAAAGCTGTTCTCTAGTATTTTAATTTAAAAGCTGTGGGAAATTATTCAAAAGTGCAAACATCGATGTGCCATTTTTCCTTGAAAGTCAGTTGGAGTCCTTTGTCTAACCTGCGTATATGTGCTCTGTGCATTTCTTCTGTGCGTTCTATGAAGAAGAGAGGAGAATTGCTCTATGTGAAATGCTGCATTATTCAGCTAAGTTTCAGTTATTTGTGTCAGATCTGATGGAACTAAGTGATTTCTTTCCTAAGGGAGAGAAGACACAGAGATATGTTAGTTACAGCAGAAGCTACTGGAAGGGGAGAGAGTGCAAGAGCCTGTCATTCTATAGTGTACTCATGGCACCAAGTGCAATAGAGCCTGAAAACCTTACTGTTATAATGGGTGTCCATCACAACAGCATAATAGCTGAAAAGAAGAAACATTGAGGGTGATAATAACTGAGGATTCCTCTACTGTGGTTGTTTGGTCATATTTTAATTATATTAGTACTTTGTCGAATGAGATGCTAAATAGTTTTCTGATGGCTGTAGCAAAGGATAATACTGATTATTAATGCAGCAAAAGAAAATGGCTATTCCTCCAGGAAGAGAAATGCAGAAGAATGATATTCTATAATAATAATTTTCACTTTATAGAAGATCTGTCTGATCATTACGGGAAACAGAAATATAATAACTATTATTATTATGTTATGTCACTTGTTTGCAGGCTACGAATTTCATTTAAATGGATGGTACGGGCATTTTCTGGTTATTTAGCTACAGATCAGCTCTTGCTTCTGTGGGACAGAATCCTGGGATACAACTCTCTAGAAATTCTTGCTGGTAATAGAATTATTTTTACAAAACACATTAAGTCCAAGTGGATGTAAGGCAAATACATGTTAGCTTCAATGTGTTTTGTGACAAGAAGAAAATAGTTGCTCTTTGAATGCTGAAAGCAGATTACATACATGTCAAAGAGTATAACTTTTAGAAAACTAGAATCGTGTGAATACTGCATCTCTGACAAAAATATGCAAGGTAGTTTGTGTTTTTTTTTTTTCTGGCACCACTCTGAAAATGCTAAGTGCTCTGTGAACAGAACATAAGATGTTCTCTTAGCTTCAGTGGTAATGATAAATGAATTTATCACCTCTCACAAAATACAAAGTTCACATTACTCATTTATGGCGAGTACTTCTTCACTACTTACAACAACTGAGAATTCCCTGGATTTTGCTGGATTTCTTCTTTCAAAGTCTCATCTTTTAAGAGACTTTGAAAGTTTTGTATTTATTTTTTATAAAGGAAATTACATCCTAAGTTTTATGCAAGGTTGTAGATGGGGATTCTAGGGAAGACATGTATCTTCACTTGGGTCAGAATTTAAATACAAAGTAGGTGACTAGAAGAGAAGAGAAAACATTTTGGTTCTATTTGTACGTGTAAGACAGCTATGTAGAGAGATATAATTATAGCAGCTAGTACATGAAAAAAAAGTTCATTTATTTTGTTATGTAATATTCACAACTGAAATACTGCTACTTAAATAAATTAAAGTTATTGGCTTAGAAATGAACTAACTGTAAATCACCTTTTCCCTTTTAATTAAAAGCTAGTCACCTTAAACTCAAGCATTTTCACGCAGACTTTTCTGAAAGAATGTTGTGTTTTTCCTATCCGTTGTAAAGAATGGCCAAAGAAACTCAAACACAGCTTTCCATTGTATATTATTCTTCAGAATCAAAATAATTACTCTAAGGGAGTGAGAATTAGTATTTTACATCAAGATTAATTCTAACTACTAATTAACAGGTTAGCAACTTAAATATTGGCCATTTTCTTTCAGTCCTGGCAGCTGCCGTGTTTGCTTTCCGAGCAGTCAACCTGATGGAGGTGACATCACTGGCTGCAGCTGAAGTAAGGATAAGTTTCAGTTAGAGGAGATTGAAATAGTTTCTGATGCTTTGCCAACAAGAGTAACTTAAGCTTCACATGGCACATGGTACATAGTGTAAATCTTTCTGCCTAAATTCTTACCTTAGATAAAAAGGAAATTGTGAACATGCAGCACATAATACTGCTTTTCTGGAGTAAAAAGAAATAAAAGAGTATATTTGCTACAAAAATGCGATGCTACCAAATTCTGTTGTACAATCAGATTTCTCTTCTATTTTAATATATAATCTATGTTCGTAGGATATATTATTTTTGAAATATCGTAGAGGTTTGTACCTTCTTTCTCGGTGCATTTTAATGTAGTTGTTTCTGTGCTTTTTGACATTACAAAAATTTTACAAGATTATTTTTGTCAGTATTGAGTATGAAATTTCGCTGTGAGTACTGTCATTTTACAGATGCAAAATGAAGAAAAGTCATTAAGATGAAAACGATTATTGTTTATCTCTAGTAATTTGTTAAAATATATTTTTCAAAAAAATCTGGTGATGTATTTTTTCAAACTTTGAGAGCTTGTGATGACTCCCTTTTTTTTTTTTTTAACATACTTTCATGAGGAGACATTGACTATTTGAGTCATTACCTTGGACTTACTTCACAAGTACTAGCCAAGCCACAGGATAAGGATTCTTAATTCCCAATTATTTTTAGAAGCAAGTTGAAATGTTAGACCCCTTATTCACCCATGATGCCATGTATATTTGAAGTAAAGCTAAAGGCTAAAATAAAGTTGCTTGGTTTATATACATAAACATATGCTTTTTCTGTGATTCTGTTAGAATGAAAAATAATACAATAAGGCACTAACACAAACCAGCATAATTTGTTTCTGACCAGGTCTGAATCTAATAATTGTCAGTATTGTAGTATTTGAATCTCTTTCTTACACATTGACTTGCTTTAAAGACATTTGCTTCAAATGTGAAGTTTAACGAGCCTTTTTGTTTTTTATCCTAGGCTGTGCTTGCTGACCTTTCAACCCTGAAAGTTATGCCTCTTCTTCAAATCTTCTTGTTTGCTACTGTCACTTGATCTGCTTCAACAGTACTGGTACCACAATTCCAGTCTTTCTTGAGAAGCCAATCATCAACTATGCAATGTCTGCATAAAACCAAAATTAAGCTGTATGTATAATATTAATTTAGAAATCATGACCTTAAAATTTTCTATCTGAAAACAATAATTTTGCACACGAGTGTGTGCAGTGCATGCGACTGAATTTCACCGTAACAGCAATGGTTATTACTAGTACATTAAGAATTGCTACTTGTGCAAATAAACAATAGGAATCAGTGTCTAAAATGCACGTAATACTAAATTAAATAAAGTAAATGTAATTCGTGATCTGAGCGTTGTGATGTTAATGTCGGAGTTGTGAAAGCTCTCTTCTAATATGAAATGGCTTTTTCAAGCTCATACCTTAGAGGGTATCAGCTCAAACACAGTCAACTGAGAAAATTGAAACTTTAATGAACTTTAATTTGCAATAATTTTTTCTCATTTTCTAAGAAAAAGATAAAGACAGCAGAACTGATATATGATCCTATCCTATTTATTCTCTTTACAGAAATTTTTTCCACGTTCTTTCTCATGTTAGCTGCTTCCGGTTATTCTTTTCATATAGAGAGATGTAGTCACGCATTCCCCACTCACCTTCAGTTAAGTATACAGCTATCTCAGGCGCCTTCTAAACTCCAGCCCAAAGTCCCATCAAAGGCCCTGTGTTGTAAAATACATTCCCCTGCAGAGAAGGCCTGAGCATAGCTTCCTTCAGAACTCGTTGGAACCAGTCCTTACACGAGCCAAACTATTCCCCTGAGAACGATGCCAAGAGTCCTTTTGCCATGCCCCACACCCTCTTTGGGAGAGCAGTCCTATGCCTTTGCCAGTTTTCCAGCCTCTCTGATTCAACAGCTCAGGCTTCAGTTCAGAATCCAAACTCATGTTGATGTGTGACGGATTGTCACTATGCTGCCAGGCTGGCTCATAGTCCGTTAGCGATCGTACTTTTTTGTGAGGTCTCCCAGCTTTTCCCACTGATTTGTTGAATGCCAAAGGTGGAATTAATAATCTGATTTCATTAAGCATCTCTTAATACCTGAAAAAGGCTCCAAGTCGAAAGAACATAATGGGTGATATAGCCACTGCATTTGCCGTAGGACTTCTATCTTCGCCTAATTTACATGCATGTAGTTGCCATCGTTTGTCATACATACTGAACGTATGACGGCGAAACATGTGTCCTTCATAGTTTGCTCAAAAGTCGTCTGAAAAGCATTCTAAGCTGTAGTCTCAGGGTGATAAACCTTATGAGTTCCATATTGGGATTTTTGAGTGATACTTTTTCTCTGTCTTTCATTTTCAATAGTTTTGAACACGTTCTAAGTTGCCAGAGATAGAGACTGTTGGGTTCTTGTTTGAACGAGCAGTTCCGTGACTAACAGAATATGGTCTGTTTTCCTCTGACCTGGCATCTCGTTATTCATCCTAACAACCTCGCGTCTCCATTGTGTCCCCTCTGCCTTCCCCACTGGAGTACTTAAACTCCTCCTCCTGACCTCCACCCCCGTTTCTCCTGAGGGCCAGGCAGGGGACCCTACACTCTGCGGCTAGGGCGGACCAATGCGCACCTTCGGCTGGACCACCCATGCTGACCGCCCAGGCCGGCTGCTCCGTGAGCCTGGGGAGATGCTGGGCCTCCTACTTCGGGGTTGGCCAAAGGCTTCATGGGCTGCATGCAGCTCTTGAGCCCGGTATCATATGGACCAGCTGCAGCAGCGAGCCTCTTGTCCTCTGCTGCCTTTTGTCAGGTGTTTAAGTTGCCTTTTTTGAGACACGGAAGGATGGGGACATACACACATGGAGACATGTGTACAGGAACAATGAGTATAGTTTCTTTAAAAATAAGTTTAAGATTAGATTAAAAATGAACCAGATCCTTTCCTTAGCCTTCAACTACACTGTCAGATTTTTATATCTTGGTTTTTTTTCAAATCTATTTTTAAAAATTGCTTTTACTGAAGATGTATTGTTTTCATGTTCCCCTCAGTTTCTCATTTTATCTCCAACAAAATACTGTTTCAGATTCTGGCTGATACATGTATTTTTAATCTCTCTTGCTTAAATAATGCTCTTTCATTTCAAATATTTTTTTAAATATTAAGACTAATGGTTTCTATCTTACAGCTAGATACTGGTATACGTAGATAGTATCAATTATTTAAGTTTTAATTCTTTAACTTTAGAGACCAGTTCAAACCTGTTGATGTCTGTAGTCTATCATTTGATTTCCCAATTCCTAAAACTCCTTTTTCATTTGTTTCTGTTTTAAGTAATGGCCAGATTTTGATAGTAGAATCATATCTAAATTTATACTTACATTGATTTAAACAGGCTCAGCTGAACCTCCAATGGCTCAATTTAGTCAAATCATTTTTCTTGGTCTGTTCTTCCCTATCTGAAATCAATATAAACAGACATTTCAGTACAAGAACCAATTGTCTCCATATTTATAGATAAAGATCAATTTCTTGCTGCTTACCTTAGGATTCTGGCTATGGCCTGTCAAAGGTTTCTTGTAATGTCAAACAGACTGTTTAAAAAAACTCAAAAGTAAATAGACTTGTCTGAAAATGTGCCCAAGTTATTGTCGTTCAGTACTTCCAAAAATATATTGGAACTTAAATCTTGATGGCTGGGTAATGGAACAATTGAATAACTAGAACAGTTCCTACTTTTTAGTGGATTTCTTTTGTCATAGTAACGAATTTTATTATGAGAAATGGAGAGAGTATGGAGACTGTAAAACAGTTGGATGTCCCAGTAAAGGGAGAAGGCTGGAAAGAGGCACCAGTTTAAGACACATTTCTACTTGTTACCAGAAACCAGCAAAAAAAATATGCCCAAGCATGTGCCTCTTTTACTGCCATCTAATGACTCTCATAAAATTCTTCCAACACGACTGAGGGGATTTCATTAAACAGAATTGCTGTGTAAAGATCAGTTCGGGGAAAGCAATTTAGTGAGCCGCCCGTTAACACTAAATAAGAGATTAGTTAAAAGATACTGAAATACACTGCAAAGCTGTAGGGCTGTGTCTTCAGCGAGGAATGGGAAGAACCTTTCTGCAGATGTTAACAGATTGGTACGATGTATTCTGTCCAGTACTTGATGTGAGGAAATGGGGGAGGGAGGGAGGGAGGGAGGATGCAGCCGGGGTGGCGGGAGCTGCTGGGCGCTTCCTTTTCCCTCCTTTCCTAAAGGCCGTTCCTGTCCCTGCCCGGCTGCTGGCAGATGCTGCTGCACCGCCTGCTTTCATCCCCGAAGCCCGCACCGGAAAGGCAATCAGCCGGAGCGCGTAGCTGAGATCAACGGAGCTTTGTGTTCTGCAGGGCCAGCTACAGCTGGCTTCCTCCAGCCCCCAGAAACTCGCCCCTGTGCAGTTACTGGGCAGGGGAAGGCAGCAGGGCCAGGACTAGGGCCAGGGCCGGGACAAGGGCCAGGGCCAGGGCCGGGACAAGGGCCAGGGCTAAGGCGAGGTCCTCGGGGGAATGGCTGGCAGAGGGGACATTAGCCAGCCTTCCTGTGCTCCTGGGCAGCACCAGCAGGACAACCACCCCTGTGAATAATTCCCCCTCCGGATAGCCGTATTAACGATACTGAGGTTCAGAAGCAGTGCTGAAGGACAACTGTGGTGGGGTTGGTTGGTTTGGGGTTTTTTTACAGCTTTAGGACCCAGTATGAGAGCGGTGGGGAAAAAAAAAAAACCAAACCAAAACATTCTGGAGGCTTCAGGCTTTTAGCACAAGGCCACGCTTGTTATGAGGGACCGCACGCCTGTGAGCAGTTCTGCAAGAATCTCTTATTGTAGTAAATAGTCACAGAATAATCCGAAAACTCTTGAATCCAGAATAAGCTGTGCTGCTAATTGAAACCACGGAAAGAATTTTTTTCCTGTACACTTCATGCTCAGCTTTTCAATACCTCAACAAAACTGTTAATGCAGGGAAGATCGTTTTGCTCCAGCAGTGGAATAGTTGTGCTCTGCTTTAAAACAGTGTCAAAATGTCTCAATTTAGTGTTTTTTTCATTAGGCAATCAATAGTATACGTACCAAATGATGGCCATGCAGACCAATTACACTTTGAGAAGCATCTCGGGAAACTTGTGTCTCTGCGGATGACACACAGCGCAGATGTTAATGGAGACAGAACGAATGTACAGTTAGAATAGGATGTTCGTCTTGGGTTCAGCAGGGTTGTAAGACTGCAACACATAGCCGATTGTAACGCAATCTAACTGTGCTGAATACTGCCTGGGGACCAGCCTTAATGTAATTACGGGGCAGTAATACTGCTTTTTGGCAAACCATGGTTTTTGAGTCTGCATTTAAGCCCCAGGAGGTTCACCAGGCTCTACATATTGTCAGACATCGCTGGCTGCTGAAGGTGAACTTCAGGGTCTGTGAAGGAGGATGGAGCGGGGCCTGTATTTGCCCATCTTTCCAAATCAGTGTGATGTTCTCGATGTTGGACTACTCATATGTGCAAGCAATTATCTCTAGAGAATTGGCTTTATGGAGGACCATGGTGCTTTGCCAAATGACATTGTGTTTGGCTGAACAGTTTGAACAAATTGTTTCTTTTGGGATTATGACCAAAATAAATGGAATATTTAACAAAGGAGTTAAAGCTCACAATTTGTGCAGGGCAAAGCATGCGACCAATTTCTGTGCTTTGCTTTAAACAAAAAGAAATCTGTATCATGTTGCTAAGACACAAACTGGAATTTCATAGTCAAGACAAAATATTATGTTATAGCCACATCATATGTTTTAGTAGGTATCTGATAGGTCATTTTATTCCGCAGTTGTATGTTCCATGAATGGTACATTCTGTGATTTTTATTTTTTTTTCTGAAAAGGTCTATTTAGGATAGTTATGCTCTTAATGAGTCCAATTATAAATAGTAAATCAGCACAAATATATGTTCTAAAAAGCAGTAATATTTAATTTTCTATCGGTTCAGAATTATTTGTTATCTAAATTTCTTTGATAATATGTCTACTGGCACAACATTTTCCCTTTTCTCCTTTTTTTTTTTTTTTTTTTAAGTGCTTCTGGGTTACAAAAACATAAGCATTGCTTTGAAGCCCAGTCTTGGTTCGTTAATGTTAACATCAAGTTCTGCCTGTGGAAAACTGGCATTGTTACAGCTTGTGAAGGAAGTCTGGGTTGCTTTCGGCATTCACGTTAGTGCTGAAGAAGGTCACTCCATAGTTTCCGACATAAAGACTTATTTAGATAGTTAATTTTAGTTTGTGATACATTTGAGATCTTCTAGCCATAACTAGTTTCTGAAAACACTACAGTTAACTGATAGACATGGGAAAATAGTGTTATCAGTATTAATACCTCTCACAGTTACCATACAGGCAGGAGAGCCTGCCTCCCACCTCTGCCTGACTCTCACAAAACTCGCCTCCGCTATGCAGAAAGTGATTCCGGGGAGAAAAAGCTTGTGGGAAAAAGTGCTCAAATGCAGTATACTACGAGCTCTGCAGCACGGAAAGGGATCCTTTGCTGGTTTTATATTTAACAAAGTGCACTTTCTTCTACAGACTTTAGATTGCATCTTTATTCAGCAATTAAAACATGTATGTCAATTAAAAGGTAAAAAGGCTTTCTGAATTCATTATTTTTAAATTAAAAGCTTGAGTAAGTTCTCTTAACCATATGAAAGTGAAAATGTTTTGATATGTTTGTATAAATTTTGGAATTCAAACTTTTATGACTACATGTTTCTGTTCCAGAGCTTTATCTTCTCCTCTCTTCTCTTCTTGCAACATTCATCATCCTTACATATTTTTGTGTAATCTTGTTTTCCTGTCTTTGTGAATTACAGTTTACAGCTTAAAGAAAATATAAACCTTTCTGATTAGGAATCTCATTTTTTCCCTAAGAAAGATATTGTTTCTCATCTGTTATGAAGAAATCCTGGAAAAAGTGCAAAGATTCACTAACAGTCTGTTCCTGCATTAGGTGGTGATATGGAGAAAAGATGTGTATTATAGTAGTGAGTTGGTTTACAGCATGTTGTATTTATTTTGCGTACACTAGATCTTTATGCAGTATTCATAAGAATAAAGTGAAATAAAAGTACCATTTCCAGAGAATGATGACACCTGGGCAAAGAACAACAAAAAATATCATCTTATATGATATGTGCAATATGTACAACAGAAATTTGCAATGTTAGAGGCTTTACACTTTTTTTAGTTTGTCAGATCTTTCCTGGTCTCTGCAAAATGGTAAGATTTTCTCCTAGAGGTTGATCAAAATCTTGATGTTTTTGAAGTAAACTGTGCTTTTTTTTTTTTATAAAGTGTAAGGTGCTCTCTGACATGTAAGGTCTCTCTCTGCCTATTCAGATGTGATTTTTTCCCCATTGAATAAAGGAACTTATATAAATACTTATTTGTATTTTCCTAGTTCAGAAACAAGAACTGTAATTCCTACAGTTTTTCTAGCTGTGCTTCCAACTCAAGGCTAGTATTCTTACAGCTAAGCAATTCTGAACTTTTTTATAAAATTGCAGTTCAGTCTGTTGTACTTTCATAAAAGAAAAATTGCCTTTTTTTTCACCAGCACAGACATATGCAATGTATAATGTTATAGAAGAAATAGCCCTTCATAGATACATATTTTTTTTGTTCACAAGTTCAACAGTTTAATGAAGAATATTTGCGGCCGAACTGGCCTTTTTTGTTCTGTTTTTGTAGCATTTACTGTAAATCTCTTAGAATACTGGACACAACCCAACTGAAATGAGTATGTTCTCACTGCAAATGTAAGACAGCTTTTCAGTTTTCTCCAGACTGAAATTTTACCCCTTTTTTGAAAACACCACGGTGAGATTATTAAATGGCAAGTGCAGGATAAATTTCTCTTTCCTGAAATCAGTCCAGACATTTAAACAGAGAGATGGTTACTGATACTGCTCAGGAAATTGTTCCAATGCAAACAGGTCAACGCTGTACGCTCTGCTTTTGGTGGGACCGGGCCATTCAAAGGCAGGATTATTATGGGACAGAGACATTCTTTCAAGACTCAGTGCTGTACTAAGATTTTAGTGAGGATTAATGCTAGGCATTTTAGCTTTTTATTTCCTTCATGACATTTCTTTCAAATTTTCACTACTCCCTGTATTTCAGTGTGAGTTTACAGGCCATCTGTTAGGTCCAAAAGGAGTTGTTAGAATTTAAGAAGTACACCATGTATTGTACTCTTCTTTCCAGCTTGAAACTCCCAGGACAAGGCAACCGCCCTGCTTTAAGGAACAACACCCACTGCCATAGTTCATTGCTTGCTGCAATCTCTCTCCAGTAGCTCTGGACAGGTGCCACATCGACCTCAAGCCTTTACAATTCAGGAGACATTAGCGACCCAAATTTGTGGTCTTGTAGCTAACTGCTTCTTGAGCTTGTCTTTCTTTTTCCAGATTACAAAAATACCAAGATTGTGTAGAAGGTACCAGTCTTGGAGTGATATCGAAACTTTCAGTTTTGAAGGATCACAGACCCTGGTTGCAGGTGAAGGGGAACACTGCTGGTGTTAGCACAGCTGTTCCCACTGGGAATGCATATTTGGAGCCAAATGCTTCCCTGAGTCTCTCCTTAGTCCTTCAAGACTGGTTCTGAAGATCCTGTCTGAACTAACTTAAGCGTAAATATGTCGGCTAATAGCAAATTATTAGGAAAGGTTTGCCCATTGCTACTGGATCTGTGTTCCAACTCTTTCATGCTGGAATTATTTATCTTTATGGTTGTTTTCTAGGTATATAATTTCAGTAAGGCCTAAAAGTTATTTGGATTCCTGTGTCCCAAGGATGTGAAATAAGGTATATGGAAAAGGATCAGGACTGCTTTCTGTGGCCCATTCCCTTGTGGATAAGAGACAAACGATGATTCAGCTTTTTTTTTTCTGGAAGTTAATTTGCCTCTCCTCCTCTCCTCTCCCTTCTCAACTCTTTTTTTTTTAATGGCAAGACATGTAGAGCAGGATCTAGTTTAACTTATTTTAAAAATCTAGCAGTTAAATGGCTAAAATAGTTCTGCAAGGCTGCCCTTATTGTCAGTGGAGAGAAACAAGTGTTTAAAAGGAAAAGTTGTCTGATCTTAGATGCTTATTTTAGTATGAAAAGAACCACCTTCTGGAAGTTCCCATTACTCTCTATTGATTCTAAAGGGATCAGGATTTGACTGTCTCTGATTCAGATGTCGTAACTTCTAGTCGAGCCCCTCCCTGTGTTTCCTATTAACTACCATGAAGAGTTTAAAACTGTAACTGTAGTTATAACCATATATATGTATAACCATTTATAACCACATATATGGTTTTATATATATATAACCATAACTACCTATTAACTACTAGTATTAACTACCATGAACAGTTTAAAAGGAACTGCTAAAACTCACCAAATAGGAGATAAGTGAGTCCTAAAGAGGTCAAATCAGAGAAAGGTGACAAACTTCACTGAATGCAGAACTTTTTTATCCCACCCCTAACCAAAACTCTCCCAATTTCATCATGAAGGCAGATAAAGGAATAAAAAAAGTCCAGATCCAAGGAAGATCACGAAGCTTGTTCAACTTAGGGAAGCCTAGCACATTGCACACAACTCCCCAAGTATCACAACCTGCGAAGCAAGCAGGAACAAAAATGAACTGTACGTACTGTTTCTGAAGATGTAAGCAATAGGTGAAATTCCGCTCTCACTTTTTTTTGTTTGTTTTCTTGAGAAATACAGCTGTTTGTAGTGAGTCATAATGCCAAATGCCCAAGGTTGTGTTTGAAAGTAGGAAAACGGTCTGTTTCCAATGACCTTGTAACTAAGGATATGGTCTCCAATGTTTTTTTCCCTATTACCCAAACCAAAAAATAAAAAAATTGAGACTAAGACAAAATGCGTGTTATTTGATTTTCTCAGCAGTAGTTTCCGCATCTCCTTCAACTTTCAGGCTGATTTGAGACTAGCTGTCTCTGCCTCTGCAGAATGATCTTATTTATTAGGTGCCGTGTCACTCACGGTACCTGGCAGCCGGCGCCGTAGAGCTGTGACGGATCTAGAGCGCTCCTGTTTACAGGATGTGCAACTTGCCTGCAGAAATTCCAGGAAACAGTCTGCTTGCTGTGACCTCAGAGCAGCCATTTCAATCTACCACAAACCATCTGACAATAGAACTGTATTTACACACAACACACATGTTCACTCGGCTCTTTGTTACTATCTGTTAGTCACAGATCATGAGAATACAATTTCCTACTTACTCGAGCTCTGGCCTCTGATCGAGTGATTGCATGTTCTACTTTTCAATCTACAGCTGCTAAAACTACCAGAACCACACTTAAGTAAAAGCTCTCGTCACTTCCTTCTTACTTTTTCATAAGGTCATAAATATTCTTTGTTCTTATCCCAAATATTTACTTAAAGGGGCAAATGATTTCCATTATAAATAATTAATCCGATGGCATTTTTCTGACCACGCTCATTCAGGTAAAGAGCAGCTCTATATGTTAGGAGCTAACAGGGCTTTAGCTCCTTACTTAGGCAGAAAAAAAAAAATATTCTGAGGTTACTAGTACATTATTTTTAATGCAACAGTTACTTTCCAGCCACTGAAGAGGTTACGACTGATCCTCCAGCACAGCTCTACCAGCCCGAATAGGCAGAGTCCATCCTGAACAGTTCCTGTTGCAAGTGAGTGGGAATTTTTTTCTCCCAGTGAAAACATACCTCAACATGCCCCAGGAGGCAGTCTTCAAGACCTGCTATGGTCACAAGTATGTGCTAAACTATTATGTCCAGATGATATTTTTTTTAATTGTGACTTTTAGTCTTTTTTTTTCCCACACAGTTGGTCGGCATGCTTGTTATAAGATAAAAGCTAGTCGTGTGCAGTAGTGACGCTCATCGCTTCCTGGTTGTAATTTTTTTCCTTGTTTGCTGTCTAGCAAGGAGGGAATAAGCACACACAAAGCACTGACTGTCTCTGCTCTAGGTTAGGTTGGATTTGGAGATTTACTGAGATTCAGAGGTGAAAGAAAGATTATGTACGTACTGGGATTTTTTTTTCATATGGCAATGAAATTATCTGTACTCCCTTCCCTCTGAGGCAGCCCTTTTCAGTGAGTCACCTCTATAGCTATCACTGCGGTGTTGAAATGGGTTGAATTCTTACATTGCTTGGAAACTGAAAAAGGAAGATGGCAAGCAAATTATTTTTAGTGTATAGATTGGTTGTGTAATACTGCTGTTCGTTAAACATCAAGAATGGTTACGTTGATCATTTAAAGGCAGGTTGAACTACAAATGACCTGATTATTACTTTACTGGGGATGCAAAATCCAAGCCTTCTTAAAATTCAATCAGATGTCTGGACGTCTACAGTCTGGCAATTGATTTTGGCAAAAAAAAGTTATAGTGAGGTTTCCTCTAAGTAGATCAGAGGAGGAGAGGGACTCTGTCACATCATGGTCTCCAAGATTGTCCCTTGGTAGTTTTTAACATACTTCTGATCACCTCAATCTGTAATGTATTAATTTCCACAAGTGTTTTTGTGTTTCTCTTGAATGTTCTTTAGCTGTCAAAACATGTAACAAGCCATCACTTTATTGTAATCTAACTGACATGCCAAATAATATTCCGTCAGATAGCAAGATTCTTGCTCCTCCATCACCAGCAAGATTGTGTCCTGGCAAGCTGTTTGGCTCCTACTACAGATTCCAGAAATCAAAGCACTGCCTGAAATATTTTATTCACTCATTCTGCCATTGTCTTCCTCCAGATTTGGTATCTCTGGATGTGCCTCCAGATCTTGTGTAAACAGATTGAGTCTTTGTTTATTTTTGAAATAAACAAAATCCAACCAGAGTCTGCCTAGGCAACATCTAGCTGGAATGGCATCTTTGTTCCCATAAAGAAATCAACAAATTGAAAAAAGCGTAAGCAAAGCTTCCATGCAAATAGGAGGCTAAGCTGCAATGAAAATTTGCTGAACGTCCTGTATTTTTCAAGACTTTTTTTATATTTGTACTTTACTTTCCAAGCTTTATAGAAAAAAAATCTGCAATACTAGTGACAATACTGATTGAAAAAAATTATCTAAAATTAGGAGACATAATCAGAAAGTCCTTTGCAGATCTACAGCTCCAGTTTGCAGTTAGTGACTGCTCCTTCTTGTTGACTGAAAGAGATTTTGTCCTTTTAGCAGCATTTTAGCCTATTACCAGGCGATTTGCTCATTTAGACATACCTAGACTCTTGATCATCGATAAGAAGATCATAAGGGCTAATACTCTCATCAGATAAGGAAAATGTTTAATTCACTTCCATTCCCTCAGTTCCAATTTCATTATTGGACTGAGATAACATCTATGGCCCATAGTTTCTTAGTCCATTAAGGGCTGGGAATACAGGACCACTTAAAATACTTAGTATAGTTTCCTCTTGAGCTAACTACTTTCTCCCCTCAAAACATAAACTTCAGTAACTCAAAACAACTGAGAAGGGCTTCCTGAACTGATCCTCTCATCCTGGCAAATATAAAGCTTATAAAATTTCACTTTCATTCGAGATTTTATCAGCACGTGAAATCAGTGAACTAGGAGGTTGCAATTAGCACATTTTTTTATTATTTGGGTGCAGATATGAGTAACTTCCCTAATTAAGAGAAGACATTTGAATTCTACTCTCAAGCCTGCTCAAAATGATTTTTTCTTTTCACAGCATTTGTAGAATCAAATGCTTTTTGGACAAATTACCAATAATTTGGTGGTCATCGCTTACTTGAATTTACATTAACTTACTGTTGGTTTGTATTTGTGTTGTTTTTTAATAAACAAATCTGATTGTATTAATTTCTACCTGAGCTTTTGCTTATTATTTCTATGTAGTCTTTTCTGTAATGTGACGTCCGAGCGTTTTCTTTCAGCTTGTGCTTTGCTTCTGTTTTGCCCACCAGGTTTCTTTCTCATCTGTTATTGTCAGCCTGTTTTTTTTTTGCCTGGTTAATATTTTTCCTCTTGAGTCTTCACATCTACCTGGAGCATTCCCAGCTTGTAGTTTGGAGAGACTGTAAACAGCACCACATAGCAGTAAGAACATTTATTTTTTTCCTTTATTCTACTGTTCAAACCTGCTTCCAGGGGTTTTTAGGACTGGTATGTACTGGAAAGAACTGTGGGCATTAAACAACTTGGAAGATTATTTCCTCTGCCTTCCTCTGTTTAGATAAATCAATGTGCACAACAAGGCTAGGTGGATGATAAAACTGCTGACAGAAATGACAACTCAAAGCAGTAAAATATACACCATAAAAAAAAATAATTAGCTCTCTGCTCTGAAGATCAATGGAAGGATGGAGGACAGAACTCAAAAAAGCATCGCAGGTTATCCATACAGCAAAGTACGCTCAGAAAATTTGACCGAGACTGTATGAGCCCATTAATACTGAGAAGGACTCATGACTGAAAGCAACATAAATGGCTTGACTCTAGGCCTTGAGACCAGTTTGCTCTCTGCAAAAAGATAAACGTAGGCACTTGTGGAAAATACTGTTGCAACACTCTATCAGCAATATAGCACACACCTTCTGAGGGAGAGGTGGTTTCATTTAAAGAAGAGATGGAAATGAAACACCTTTAACTCTCGCTCACACCCTCAGGGTGTCATGCTCAGGAGCACCAGGATATGTGTGTCCAGCAAGTCCGTACAGCCATGGGGCACCGAGGCAGTGCTGATCAGGCTGCCCATCCAGCACTGCAATGCCTGTGTCCAGACACCAGGTGCAGGTCTAGCATCCATTACAATTACATGGAGGACGAGTGATGCAAGCTGTGAAGTCCTCCTCGTGTCTCCTGGGTTCTTCCTAGGTTGGTGACCTTGTGCAGATTTGAGACGCCTCTTTGTAGCCTTTAGTAGCTGAGAGTGATCAGTGTCTCCATCCTGTCCCACCTCTGTGAGTCATCAGGATTTAATTGCTCCTTTTCTCCAGATCTGGGTGTCTTGTTAAACTGCACACAGATATGCTGGGGTCTTGATGACCTGCTAATTTGGGTGCCATTAGCACAGACCATGCTGAGAGCCCTTTTGCTGCCCTGTGCTCCATCTGGTGCCACCATGCCCAGACATTACCATTCACACCAATTCCAGCCTTTCTATTGTAGCTGTCCACACCCAGAGGGAGAGAAAACAGTCTAAACCTTTTTCATTACAAGCATACTAACCCTAAGAACCACAGTCGCTGCTGCTGAATGGTATGGGTGACCTAGTGATGAAGGACGGGGAAAAGGCTGAGGTACTCAAAGCCCTCTTTCCCTTGTTCTGTACTAGCAAGGTGTTGTGGTTTAACCCAGCAGGCAGCTAAACACTGCACAGCTGCTTGCTCACTCTCCCCCTCGCCAGTGGGATGGGGGAGAGAATCGGAAGGAAAAAACAGTAAAATTCGTGGGTCGAGATAAAGACAGTTTAACAGGACAGAAAAGGAAGGGATAATAATAATAATAATAATAATAATAATAATAATAATAATAANGAAGTTGACTCAGAAAAAAAAGCACAGTTCTACCATGAAAGCCTTCTTTGATGATTGGATGAGGTGATACGAACAGTACACACTGATTTTAGCAAGGCTTTTGCCACGGGATCCATAGCATCTTTGTAGTCCTGTAGGGGAGGTATGGACTGGGTAAGTGGACAAGGTGGGTGGAAAAGAGTCTGAACCGCTCTACTCAGAAAGTAGTGGTCAACAGTCCAAAATGAAACTGGCATGTGGTTATGAGTGGTGTTCCTCAGGGCGGAGTAGGGGGGTTAGACTAGATGACCTTTAGAGGTCATAAATTATTCTATGATTCTGCAGTCAAGCCTTGCAGGGCGCTCGGCAGTATTTGGGTTCTCACACTGAAACCACAAGTTATTTAAGTTTCTGTGGATTAACGGGGTAGGCTGCAGCCCAGGGTAGGTACCTTCCTTGACTCAGAGTTTACGCAGCTGAGTCTGCATGATATGAAGTGGCAGCGCATCAAGAGGTGTTTCCATTTAATACGCTTCTGATCATGAGATCTACTGCTAATGTGCCCTGACCAGCAGTGACCTCCCCCAACTCCAGAACACAAGCATGACTTCAAAACAATCCATTCCATGCTTCCTGATTCGGGGACTTGTAGTTGAAAGCAAGAGCTGAAAAGGAACCGACTTTGTGGGAGGACTTTTAACAAGGATCACTTATTACTTCAGGCCCACAGCTTTTTCATTGACGTGCTCTCTGTTAGTGTCCCTATCTCACAGCTATTCTGACGTATGATGTTTATCTATAGGACTCAAGCAGTCCATACTCTTTGGCTCCAGCGGCTCTCGGCCAAACAGTTCATGCTTATCCAGGAAACTTGCCTCTTTCATGTACCCTTTATGAATACTTCTCTCTTTGTATTTTAAAATTAACTAATTCATTAAATTAACAGCTGGTTTCTTTGTTTCCGTATGGGGAATTTACTCTGCTCCAGCTCCCCTCCCTAAAGTCAAACAACACTGAACAAGCTTCCTTCGTAAGATGCAGGCATTTCATTGTTCTCTTTGCACAAGTTCTGGTCAGGTACTGTTGGTCTTTAAAGGCTGTTGTATTCAGCCAACAGAAATGGTAAGGCTACGCACAGACTCCACAATTCAAACAGAATCCCTTAGGTTTAGACACATTTTCCAAATCTTCATATGCTATATGCTATATGACTTCAAAGTCTTGTGTTTGTTTGGTTTTTTGTTGGTTTTTTTTTTTTTAAATAGAAACATGTTTCAGCCGGGACGGACTACACACGTTAACTATGTTGCTAGATAATTTATTTCCTGCTGCATTTAACAGTGCTATAACAATTTCACAGTTAGCTTTCTGGACTCTGCTGACCAGTAGAAAGCAGCTTGTACCACTGCATGTTACGCGGCTCTCTCCTGTAGGCTTTACAAAGCAGGCAAAGGCTTTTCTCAAGACCCTTTCAAAACACTTGTTATTTCTTAGGTGACTGCAACAGTTAATAGTGAATGCAATGTACGTATAGCTTTTGCCATCCACGCTGCATGGTTTTCTCTTGTGTATCTGAGAGATTAGAGTGGATTTGGTCTTTAAAGCTGTGGCATTCCTGCTTAAATGACTCAAAACAGACTGCCTTAAAAATCCCAGTTTGGACAGGACAAAGCACGATATAGATTTTATTCCCATTCAGTGGCTTGATGGAAACGCCTTAAGCAAGAGTTTTTTTGGATTCTTTTGCCAAGGTCCTAAACACAATTAAATCGGGGTTTAATCTTTGCGAGGGCCTACTTTCCCTCAGTCGAGTTGTACGGGACGAGATTTCAAACACCATTCTTTCTGCGTGTGCTGAAAGGGCTGTACGTGCCGAACTGAAACCCCTCCCAAACCTTCTTTCCCTTTGGAAAGCTCTCCTCAGGCGACCCCGTTTGTTGCGGTGTTGGCGTGACAAGGGTGACTGCGCCAAACTCCCGGGTCCCATTCCCCGCCCCCAGCCCCGTAGCTAAAACTCTGCTTTTATAGAATCATGGAATCGTTCAGGTTGGAAAAGACCTCTGAGATCATCTAGTCCAACCGTCAACCCAAAACACCATGCCTACTAAACCATGTCCCGGAGTGCCACATCCACATGTTTTTTGAACACCTCCGGGGACGGTGACTCCACCACCTCCCTGGGCAGCCTCTTCCAACGCCTCACCACTCTTTCAGTAAAGCAATTTTTCCTCATATCCAAACTAACAGACGGTGTTTTTTTAAGACGGCTTCGCCTTTCCTGGCCCCGGCGAGGCAGGCGGCCGTGACCCGAGGGCGCCCAGCGGCAGGAGCCCGGCCCCGCCGCCCC